>VWZO01006062.1:0-13982 GCA_013396975.1 Bucco capensis
TTTACAGCGCACAAGGCGATGGTCTGTTTGAACACAGTATGGTCTTTGTCAGCCATTTTTACCAGCTGTGGTTGGGTTCTATCTCCACCCGCTTCTTGCTGTGATCCCTCTTAGGTATCCCAGTATCGGGTGCCTACAGCCTGGACTACCTCGGCAGGACAGCGGCGAGCCGACACGATGCCGATAAGTGGGAGGGGGAGGGGGTAGAGCGGGTGGTGTGGTGTCCCTGCCACTGCAGTTTTTGATTCACGTTCGGGTTGGGTCGAGTCCCTGCCTAACAGAACCAACGGGGCCCCGGTGGGTGGGTGGAGGGGTGTTTGAGGTGGTGGGGTGCCCCTGCCCGGCTATGACGGTCGGCTGGGAAATCGGGGTTGTTGTCGGCTGCATGCCCACCATCCGACAAGAAATCACTTGCCATATAAACTACAAAAGAAGAAATAGATGTAATTCTAGAAGAAACCCCAATAAATAACAATTTTTCTTCCTCAAAAGAGGAAGCAACATCACTGTAAGACTTCAAGAGGTTAAATTAAATGACTGATGATACAAAATGTATCTGAGAACGTGTGAAACAGAAAAACTAAACATTTTATATCACACTAGACAAAAGGAACCATTAAGCATGAAAGAGTTACTAACCACCACTGAAAATTAAAGTATATCCTGAGTTAGTATGAGCAAAAGTTATCCCTGGAAAGCAAGCACAGTTCAATGTTATATTTGTCATATAAAATTCAAGGGTTTGTTTTATTAATATTCATTTTAAAAAAGTACTACATGGTTTTGAAAACAGGTATCATTCTGTTCAATTGGGAGACTTCTCTGAAGCCAAAACATTAACATAGAAATACCTGTAATTCATCTTCGTGATCATTTAAAATTACTGCATTTCTAATGAAACAATTCTTAACCTGCAAATTCTAGCATTTTGTTGAAACTTGATTCTATATGCTTTTATGCAGCAAGAGTAATTAAACTCTTTCTACTTCGTTTTAATTTATATTCCAAAATTTTTTCTTCATTTACATAGTAAGCATAACTGTAAAGTATAATAAATATCCACATTTTGCCCCAAAACTTTGTCAGTTGCCATAGAGACATCTCATGTTACTAAATCTCAGTTGTTAGTTTGCCTTTTCCTAGGCTAGACAACAGAAAAACTAAACTACAAAGTTCTTGACTCTTTATCATGCTTTCCAGAAAAGGGGGGGGAAGGCTTTGTTAAGCCATATTCTCAAGTTGTAGATGTCCTGAAACTGCTTTATAGCAGCAGTATCTAGAGGGATTAGCTCTCTACAGTGGTAACATAACTGACCAATTACGACCAACTATGACCCAACAGGAAAAGACATGCAGAAGAAGGGATGGTCATGCAGTTCGAAACTGGGGCTGAACTGGTGCAAACAGGCCAGGTGTTGAGAGAAGGGGCTGTCCTAAATAGGCCATATCCATCTAAGCAGTTGTCAGTCAAGAAAAATCCTAAATTCTCATAGAAAGGCAAAGTAAGATCCTGAACCAAGCAGAGACAGTCTGGACTCACTCTTCTGGACCTTAAACAACTCTCAGCCTTTTGGTTCTTCCTCACTCATACTTTTCCAACAGACACATTTAACTGCTTTATGCTGTCTCCAACTACATACGGCAGCATTCAAGCCTTTATGCTTATCATTTTGCAAAAAAGAACAGCAATTTGCAAAGGTAACGAGCTGAAAGGAGTAGCTTCAGGGCCCACATAGCTACTTTGGAGGATCTGATTTACTCAGACCTCTCCACGTATGGAGTTTGCTGTACATAGCTTCTTCCTGAAATCACCACAACCTTTTAAGACTAAAAGCTACACTAGCCATCTCTGCCTGGATATGAAAACTAGTAGGCAGTGGAGCACTATTAATCTGTATCACGAGAGTACTGATGAGACCAAATCAAAGACCTGCTGCAGCTTGTCACATTACAGTTAGTACAACCAAAAAAGACAGTGTGTAGAAGTTTTAAAACATGATATAACCTTTAGTATCAGAAAGCAGAGTGAGAAAATGTAAAAGACAAAGCTTAAGAACTTACGCTGAATGCTTAGCACACCACAGAGGGTGTTAAGATACTATTTTACTTTAAAACATTGTTCTCAAAAGTAAGGCAGATCCTGAATCTCAGAATAAGGCTGAAAATCAGATTAAAGAGTAAAGTTTTATTTGGCTGTCCAATGTAATACTCAAGCCAAAATAGACTAGGCCACTACTGACTTGGCCAGATTTAAGGAATGTGGCAGTCATATTACTGAAAGAGTTGTTTAAAGCTATAAAAATAAAAAGCTATTAAAAAAACCCCCAATGCTATAAAAATAAAACCTCTTTAAAATTTGAAGGCACCTCCCTGTGAAGCCAGACAGGAACAAGCACCAGGACCACAATAGTTCTCCCACTTTATTCTCAAACTCAAATACATTTTTCAGGCTCTTGTAGATTTTGAAATAATACACTGCTCTCTGCAGCCTCCGCTCAGCTACATATACACTCAAAAGTCTTTGACTTTTTACCTACAAGTCCACATTCTACCTATCCTTCATACTGAATGGGCAATCCACATGCTAAGTCATGTCTCATCTTTATTCTGCCTCCAGTAAGAGTAACAGAACTATGAAGATTTTCAGAGTCTTGAAATATTTTTAATTCCTTGGTTATGGAACTTCTTCCCCATGGCCTTAAACAACACACAGAATAGGGAATATGCAGTACTGAAAAAGTAAGAGGTTTTAGGATCGAATCTCATGGCTTTCCAGTTGAAAATTTCTACCATTGGAGGCAGAAGATTCCTCATTTCATATTAAAATGAACACTTATAGGCCCAGATGCTCATAAAGTTTCATACTGCACAGAGTATTTAGGGGATTTTTAAACACTTTCAAAATCACATTCATTCTTTTGCTACTATATTCAAGCAGTCCAACTCAGTAACTAGGGCAGCCTGGTTTAAAGACAAAAACCCCTACAGTACTTAAAATGTAACAGCATCTAAAATAGCTTTTTTAATAAGCTGTGGCCTATATAAAGTGCTCTAAAAAATGGCCGTATTCTCATCTGGGATGGTGATTGGGACTTGTGGCTTTTTTATCCATCTCTAATATGCCATTCTGTACTCTGGTCAATAAAAATCTCTATATTAAATACATAGCATCAAAAGGAAAGGGATAGAAACAGTGTAAGCTCTCAAGGGCAACTTATGCTTCTTCTAACCACACCACCTGTATTCTTGGGCATCTACTAGAGAAAAAAAAAACACAACAAAAAAAACAACCCAAAACCAATGCAGAAGGCTGAATGCAAGTAAAGTAAATGACAAATTAAACAAAAAAAAAATTAATTTTAACCAAGAGTTTGTCAAGACAGTGAGACAAGCATGTAATTTCCCATAATCATTACTTTTTAGGTGCTCCCTTAAAAGCATTTATCTGTGGAGAAAAATTCTCTCTTCCTAATCCCAGAAGAAACCAAGACAAGAGCAAGACAATAGAATTATTTGCCTTCAATTAAAAAAAAAATAAAATAATCAAACAAAGCATATTTGAGAACATGTAAACTTCAAAGTTTTCTTTAAAAATATCAAGTGGTACAACTATAAACAGGAGCAAAAGAAAAAGAGCAAACTTCAAAGCTGGAACTAGAGAACTAGAGTTGGAGGAGAGAAAGTTAAGTTTACATCTGTTACACCAAGCTCCCTTTCTCACACAGAAAATGACTTTTTTTTCTAGCTACAGATTGGCCAGGATAAGAGATTGAGTATTCCCAGATGGCACCTAGCTACAATACAAACTAAGATGGGCTAAAGTAAGCTAAGTATGTAGTGATTGTTACAGTGCTGTTCCTGGTCCTTCACAACCCTGTGTCTCACCCACCTACTGCCCAATAAGCTTGTATATTACTCCTTCACACTTTCTCTGTTTTCCCCTAGAAGGTGTATATCAGAATAGTATATACACTTAGTATATCAGAAACTTCTTATAACAAACTTAGTATATCAGAACTTCTTGAAAAGCCATATCCACAAATTTCTTATCCAAAATACAGTATTTCTTTTTAAGTCCATATACAATTCTGGTAATAAAAACTGAAGCATGCTTTCCTAAGTCACATCTGAAATGAACGGAGCAGGTTGCTGTGTAAACATAAGATATGCTTTTCCAACTTAAAGCACTGTCACTTCCAGCAGCTTTCCCTGGTATCCTCACTCAAATTCACCTTTTTTCCAGCATAACCATCATCACACACAGATGCTGCCTAGTTTAGGTTTCACCAAACAATTTAAGACATTTTAAGCACATTTTTCTGGCCTTGTTTTTCAACAGAATCACTTTGAGATAATGGAGGGAAGGAAAGACTGATCAGCCTTCCTCAGTAGCATATCTGTAATTGTTATAAATAAACTTTCCATCTGCAATAGAACAACTGTTTATAAAAGCTGTACATACATTCAAGTTTCAGTACAGCATAGCTTTGAAGCCAGTCCCATAACTGGTCTATCTTAACAGGCACTGGGTCAGTTAGCAGCAGTTTTGGTGAACACAAATCAAGTTGTTTTCCTATCAAGTTAAACCAAAGCTTTATTCCAGGTACTTGTCAAACATGTTCCAACATCTATGGAGAACACAAGGGTTTGAAACAATGATTTGTCCTTTAGGCAGCTTCCAATCAAACATATTCAGTTCAGGCTACATAACTTGAAATAAACTAACTACTTTGAAGATGTAGGGGCCTCAGCACCATCTACTCACAACTGCTTATTCTCTATTCTTATTTTGCCACATTAGTTGCCAATACAGACACAAATAAAATCATTATTCATAATAATTTTGATGATTCTTTCAAGCCCACATCCAGATGTGGTCCACAGTTTACTGGTTGAAGAGATCCTGTGCAGCATTGCATTAGATAAAAAAAGCAAGATCTTCCCTCAGGTGAGGGAACAGCCCAGAACTAAAGAACTCCCTGCTCCAGGAGACCTCTTTTCTCAACTTGCGCAAATCATTAGTCCCAAATTCACAAAAACCTGTAGGTGTCCAGTTAACTGATTTAAGTTGGAGATGTTTATATATTCTCACAATGCAATTTATTACTTCTGCTGCTGTTGAGCTGTAGACTATCTAACCACTGGTTTACATAGTCCCTAGCGCCTCCCATTTATGCATCGGCCTCTTCACTGGGATGTTTTCACTAGCTTACCTTCCTAATAGGTTATTTTTCTGACAGCTTAGCACACAAAGGCCCAACAAGCACTGAAAACAGTGCAAGAAAGGGGACAGGAAAGCACAGCATACCAGAAAGGGTAAGGATGAGAGGCAGGACAGTGGCATCTAGTAGTTCAATTCAGGTGGACAGCCACGGACCAGCAACCTAACTTGTGAAATGAGGCTTAATCAGCAATCCTTGCCAGCTACAAAGCATGGAGGTTTAGGGAGAAGGGCAAAAAGGAAATAAAAAGCAAAAAAAAAAATAAAATAAATCAAACAGAAGAACTAAAAACCCCAAACAACACAGGAAGCTCTGTATAAACCATGGACAAATTACCTGGATTTGTGCACTAACCAAGGCCTCAGGACCTGAAGTAGCTGACCAACTCTTGGGTAGAACAAGTATTAACTCAGATCAAGGTCTAAGGGAGCAACTACACTCTCACTATGGCAGCCACACTTTCCCAGAACTAGCTGAGTCTTTGCTCTAAGTCTCTGCTGACTGCAGAGTCAGCTTGGCTGTATCACACCTGTGGGGCGCTAGCACCTTACTAACCTGTGCACAGCCCAGACAAGGGCATTGTGGGTCCCTTCCTCCATCAGTGTGAATATAAAAACCATAGCATTTAACATTCAATACCTCCCTAAACCTTAACAACAAAAATGAAGAATTAACTGTACTTTGAGGATTTTAACACACATAGATAAATCAATCACAAGCTATCATATGTAAAAATATAATTTCACAGCTGCTCAATTTGTCTACATCATAGCATCCCACTCCTTTCACTGTGCCAAGCCCAGCAATAATACCACCAGTCAATATGCTAGTACAGTAATGGGACAGGATCCCAGTAGACCAGTCTAAATCACTCACACTGCCAGAAACACAGATCACATCAGGAACACAGCTAGCACTGGACACAACTACTGTTTTTCAGCTAGCCCTTTTAGTGACAAAAATCCTGCTTATGGAATTTACTTAGGGAGCCACGGTAATTAATTCCAAAGTAGCAGCATATTAATCTGATAACTAACACGTTTCCCAGTAAGTGACCATTTTATAATTCACCCCGTGTAATAACAAGAGAAGACTGATCAGATAATAACTTTCTTCTAACACTGTGGAAATAGAGCATAAAAAGGTAATCCATTTTAAAATGGGTTTCACCTAATAAAAATGAAGAGATTTTCAAACCAGCAGAGGTTGAAATGCTTTGCAAGAGGCTAGTGGTAGTGACAAGTCTTCCAATGCCCCCTCAAAGACAGACCTCAAAACAAGTGCTTGAAATCCACGACTTTGCACACGATGCAATACAAACGTGCGTGTATGCACACACATGTATGGCTTTATTTTCTGCACATGCATGCACACGTATGTATGTATACATGCCAGCCTTTGAGTGCAGACCTTAAGGAGCACTCCGAACCCTGTGGGCCATACATTCAAGCCCAGCAGGGCATAACCCACAGCACCTACACGGCCCGGCCCGTCAAGCCCAGGAGCCAAGCCGCTTCGGAGCCGACGGCTCGGGGCAAAGCAGGGCTTCCGTGCCCATGCGCCCCACCACGCCCCTCCTGTCCAGGCCGGCGGCCCGCAGAGGAGCCGCAGGGCCGGAGCACTAGCTGGGCCGGGCCGGACCAGGCTGGAGGGGCAAGATTACGGCAAGAGCAGGCATCAGCAGCCACCGGAACCGGGAAGGGGGAAGGAAGGGAGAGGGCAGGCGAGACCGGTCAGCGTGGTGCCCGCTTAGGAAACCGTCGCCGCCGCCCCCTCAGAGGCGCTGCCCTTCGGGCGTCCGCGGTACCTGAGCTATCTCCCTCCTCGGACACAGACGAGCTCTCGGTCTCCTCCTCCTCCGAGCTGCTACCCTCGTTCTCTCCGTAGTCCACCTCCATTTCGTCGTGGTTACTCTCCTTCTTCTCCCGGGAATGAACAGGCATGGTATCCGCACGGCCGTTAGGCCCCGTTAAGCTGTTTCCGTTGCCACCGAGCCACGAGACAGTCCGTTCCCTCTGCCGTTACCACCAAGTCGCGAGACAGCCGTTCCCGCCGCTGCTCTGCAACCGCCGAACCCCTCCCTGCTCGCGCAGCCTACCCTACTCAGCACCATACCCGCCCTCCCATTGGCCGAACGCAGGCATTATGTTACGTATGTCCCCGCGTGTGGCATTCTGGGAATTGTCGTCCACCGAGAGCAGCGCAAGGCAAGGGGGTGGTACCGCTCCGCGGCCATCGGGGGTTGAGGTGTGTAGCGAGGACTTCTGCCACCTCTTCCTTTTCCCGGGTCACTGACGGGACGGCTTGTCATTGAGAGGATTCATGGCGGTCAGGCAGAGTTAGGAGCACTTCGCACCTGCCTGCGTCTCCTGCAGGTGGCCTGAGTGGGGAGAGGGCTTGCGGGAGTTCGACCGTTGGCAGTTCCCTGGCAAAGCTGCGGAGGGAGAACGCAAGACCCTCTGGCGATCCCCAATCCATCCCTGCTGCCCAGGAGTTTTACATCTCGGCAAGGTGCCCCTTATGGCTTGCCACCTCCCTCTCACCTTTTCCTTTGGGCTCCAGGGGGAAAAGGCCCTGTGCATAGCGACCTCCCCACTAGAACCAGTTTCTTCCCCAGTTTCACATTGTGTGATATGTTAAATTAGGCTTAACTTGGTTCTTGAAGCTGACATCAACCACAGCTTAGACAGGAGAAGGGACAAAATGCATATCCTGTAATTGTGCAGAGTTGGGATAGGTTTTTTGGCTTTGAGTACTGGTACTTTTCTGTTAGTTTACCAATTGCTGTCAGTTGTGCTACCTGAGATGTGCTGAACACAAGTGATACCACAGCAAGCTGTCCCACTGTCTTCTTGCTATGAGGGACTAATTTGCTTCAATTCGGGGCATATGCATGCATAGGAAAGTCTAGCAGGGATTCTCAAGAGTCATGAAATATGCAGTTGGTTGTGGCCTGCAGGTACATGTGGGCAGCATCTTTGGGGAGAGGGCAAGATTGCTTGTACAGCCCAGGCTCACTTCTGAAGTCTGGGCCAGGTGTTGGAGCAGTAGAGAAGCACTGCATATCTCAGTGATGTGATGTGCAGCTCCAGTGAAGTTAAGGCTGTATAGCAATACCAGCAATAGCAGTTCTTAGTATTGAGGGATCCAGATTTAGTCACCCTCTGCAATCTGGAAGGATGTCATGCAGGTTACACTGTGATGCAGTTAATAACTTCTGGGCTTCCCCATGGAATTCTGCCTCCATGACAATAGCTGCCCACCTCAGCCACAATAACCATTGCTGTACATTAGTCACTTATTTTCTCCCACATCTCTATATCTAAAGTGACTAATTTCCCTGTATCTCCACCTAAAGGACTGTATGAGGTGTACCACCTCTTCTCCAAAAAACCAAATACTAGACAAAATTAACCACCTCCTATCCTTCAATGTGCAAACTCCATCCCTTCACTTCCCCAGGCACACCTCTGGCTTCTCCTCGGGCGACTGGGAAGGGAAAAGCGGGCTGCCAGCGGGGAAGACCATCCCTGGGCAGCGGCAGGTGGGCTGGAGAACCATGGGGCCCCCGCCCCAGTGAGCTGGGCTGGATTTTTTTGTTTAATGCCTCTGTTTGTTTAACAGAGCACAGCAACTGACCTTGGCCTCAGCTTATTCCCTGTTTAGAAACAACTTGGGGTACCCCAGAATCTGGCCAAGTACTGGTTCATATAGTTTTAAAAACCTACAGAGGTGTTTGCCATGGAACTGGTTTTTGAGCTGTTGTTCCTTTGAGCTAATGTGTCAAAAGTGTTAGTAGTGAAGTCTAATACTCAGATGGCTGAAAGGAGTTGGGAACAAGGCCTAAAACAAGAGCTGGAGACAACCTCAAAGGAAACCAGTGAATTTCACAAACTGGATCTGAAGTTTTTCTTAAGAGATTCATAGGGATTTGACAAAAATAAACAAAAAATGTGTAACAATCCCCAATTCTAGTGTTGCATTTTGGACTGACAAGATAAAAAGACTGAAACACTCTGGACTAGAAAGAAACTAGTGGAAACAGTTGAAGGGAAAGGAACAGCAGGAAATCAGGAAACCTTTGGCCTGCTTGTAATTTCCTATCCAAACAGCTGAAAGTATGTCTTAAGTGAGCTAAAAATAAGCCCCAGAAGGAAATCAAAGTTTTCAAGTCATAGAGGAAATCAGCAACTGGGATGGAGTATTAAGACAGAATTTTTTTTAGTAATACATGATCTTACATGCTGCTTCTGTTCTATTTGCAGCCAGGAGAGAGAATATTTCCCAGCTAAACCAATACAAACATCTACAGCCTTGAGGAGAAGAAAACCCCAAACAAGTAAATGGTACTGGTTGAAGTTAACCTGACTGTCCAAATAGAGTGCTAGAAAAGCTAAGAGAAAAGGGTGTTTCCAGGAGCTGCATATGGTGACACAGTGCTAGTGGAAGCTTATAATTTGTTCCCAGAAATATAATTAATCAGATTACATATAAGACTTTAACATACAAAGTGGCAACACTTATCTTAATCAGCTGTCTAGAGCCAGATGTGTGCTACAAGGTGGGAGAGGAGAAGAAATTCTGTCAGGCTTACTAGAGGACTTGCAAAGATTCAAATCTTACCATGTATACATACCAGCTAGGAATCCAGTCAGCTACCAGATGACCAGTCTGTAGATTGACTATTTGACAGTTGAATGAAGTGAAATAAAGCATTAGATGTCTACAAAGCTATGATTTTTTTCTCGATCATGACTTACACCCTTCATCAGAGTAAATCACCATTAAGAAGAAGGTGATTGTCATCATCTTCATCAGCCCAGCTCTGCATTTAATGGGGAAGTGAGGACTAACAGCTGGCATGTGGTATTTTTGAACAATTAGAAAGAGACGTAGACCATTACCAGGGACATTTGGTGACAATGTAAAATTCAAAAC
This sequence comes from Bucco capensis, assembly GCA_013396975.1. Lineage (NCBI taxonomy): Eukaryota > Metazoa > Chordata > Aves > Piciformes > Bucconidae > Bucco > Bucco capensis. The sequence continues at coordinate 10,161 of VWZO01006062.1, forward strand.
TGGCAATTCTCTTGAAAGCTGGTGCTAAAAAAAGATTTTGACATGATGATAATCATTATTAAAAAAATGCTGGCTAGTACAGACCTTGACAGATGGTGAAATCTCCTTCCCCATTTTGGGAAAGAGAAGGATGATTTCAGATGGGAACTCACACAAATGAAAAGGTTGGAAATGCAGGCATCTGCTTCCTGGGACTTAATCTGGGCACTTAGGAGAATAATCTGAATCTGGCTATTGAATCACATCTGTGAAACACACAGAAAAGTGGAACTTGGCATAGTGGCTGTTAGACCAGACATCCTTAGAAAAAGCTAGGAAACAGAGCTATAATTTTACACCTGATCTGTTCAATGGAGACAGTGAGTGGAAATGTATCACTCTAGAATCTCTTTTCCAGATTTTGTTGTAGTGAGTAACTGCATAGTAACTGAGTATTTCTGAACAAGAAGACTGTAGAGAGACAAGGCAAAGATGAGTAAGTAGGATACAGGTGAGACCTTCAAGAAGAAGCAGGGGTGAAAGAGCTTTTACAGTACTTGATCCAATATAGTGCACTACATCTTAATGAGTTTGAAATATCTTCACGTTGGGAGTTTCTCCCAATTCAAAGACAGTTTGTCTTGGACTGGTCATCACAAGTTTGCTTATGGGGAGTAAGGTCCTACAAAGAGGATAGGACATCAACATATTAGCTAGATCTATCAGTATGTGCTCTTAAAGATGAAAAAAGAACCATGAGAGAAATTTATCTGGAAGATACACATGACATTTTAGTCAGTTCTTGGGCCTCACCTGTAGTATGGATTAAGAAACAAATGGTATCATAGGAATGTTGTGAACTGTGGCAAACCAAATTTTGTCACTCGAAATAATTTTTATCCAGTAACATAAAGAAATGATACACTGGATGCTTTATCAAATGAAATCTGAGTCTTTACCCTCTAATTCCTCAGCCAGAGGACTGGAAGAAAGCCAATGTCACTCCAGTCTTCAAAAAGGGCAAGAAGAAGGACCCAGGAAAATACAGGCCAGGTAGCCTCAGCTCCACTCCTGGATAAGTGATGGTACAGTTCATTGTGGGGGTCTTCTCTAAGCATGTGGAGGAAAAGAACATTCTCAGGAGTGGTTAATATGGATTCATGAGGGGGAAATCATGCTTGACCAATCTGATAGCCTTACATGATAACATGACTGGCTGAGTAGATAAGAGGAGTGCAGAGGATGATGTTTACCTTTGCTTCAGCAAGGCTTTTGATGCTGTCTCCCATAACATCCTCAGGAAAGCTTAGGAGGCATGAGTTAGATGAGTCAACAGTGAGGTGGATTGAGAACTGACTTAACAACAGACCTCAGTGGGTTGTGATCGGGGTGCAGAGTCTAGTTGAAGGCCTGTAGTTAGCAGTGTTCCCCACATTACTGGGTCCAGTCTTGTTCAACATCTTCATCAGTGATCTGGATGAAGGGATAGAGAACATCCTCAACAACTTAGCTGATGATACAAAACTGTGAGGAGTGGCTGACACACCAGAAGGTTGTGCTGCCATTCAGCAAGACCTGAATAGGCTGGAGAGTGGGGTGGAGAGGAACCTTATGAAATTCAACAATGGCAAATGTAGAGTCTTGTACCTGGGGAGGGATAACAGCATGCAGTAGTAGAGGTGAGGGTAGTGCTGGAAAGCAGCTTTGCAGGGAAGGACCTGTGAGTCCTGGCGGACAAGTTAACCATGAGCTAGCAGTGTGCTCCTGTACTGAAAAGGCCAATAGTATCCTTGGCTGCATTAAGAACAGTGTGGCCACCAGGTCGAGGATGCTGCTCTGCCCTAGTGAGGTCACATCTGGAGTACTGTGTCCACTTCTGGGTTCCCCAGTTCATGAACTGCTGGACAGTGTCCAGTGGAGGTCTACAAAGACTGGAGCATCTCTGTTACAATGAAAGGCTGAGAAACCTGGGGCTGTTTAGCCTGGAGAAGACTGAGAGGGAATCTTATCAATGCTTATCAATATCTAAAGGCTGAGTGTCAAGAGCATGGGGCCAGCTTCTTTTCAATGGTGCCCACCAACAGGGAAAGGGACAACATGCATAAACTATAACACAGAAAGTTCCATCTGAACATAAGGAAAAAATTCTTTACTTTGAGGGTGATGGAGCACTGGAATGTGCTGCCCAGAGAGGTTGTGGAGTCTACTTCTCTGGAGACTTTCAAAACCAGCCTGGATGTGATTCTGTGCAACCTTCTTTAGATGAACCTGCTTTAGCAGAGGGGTTAGACTATATCGTCTCCAGAGGTCCCTTCCAACCCCTACCATTTTGTGATTCTGTAATTTCAAAGTGCAATATTAGGAGGTGGGTCACAAGAACACCGAAAAGACTATTTTTCCTGCAGGACAAGGTCAGCAACAAGCTAAAGTAACAGTCACAGTGTGCAAGCTTGTATATTATCTAGGCAAGACATTCTGATATATGCTGGAAATGGTGTATAGTAAGCTTAAAGCTACTAATCAAAATAAACTCAAAGAGATATGACTTAGTTCTAAAAGACTGTTTACTTTTGCAGGTGAGATAAGGGGAGAGACTGGGGCAAAATATTTCCTTTGATAAAAAGGAAATAATCTGTGCAAAATTAGCTCTCCCTAGAGACTGTCAGACATGCAGAGTTTCTGCAGGGCTTTTTTCTTCTGGAAATTCTTTTGTGAGTTCGTCAGTATTGCAAAAGCATTTCACAAGTTAGGCAAGAAAAAGAAAACATCTCAGTGGTTGAGAGTGTTTACGTACTTTCAGTTAAAAGAAGTTGTAACTGCCTTTGTATCAGTGTATTCACATTTCAAAACCTCTTTCATATCAGATATGGCTGCTAGTCCTTACACTAGAACTCAAACATTGTTGAGTTGGAGGTCATTCTGTACGGTAGAAGTCTATGTTCTCTGGCACCACTGGACAGGAATTAGTAATGGCTACATTGGTTGAAAATAACTTTCAAGTGTATGCAATTTTCTCATCATGATACGCCATATGCCCCTTCTGTTCTTTGAGCATGGCTGGCATAGTCCTAGTGTGTCAAGAAAACAAAGCTTAGGTAATGATTGTTGAGTTCATTTTGGTTTGTTGGTTTTTTTCACTTGCACTCTCTCTATGCTACTTTTGAAGCCATTGTCTAATTTAGATCTAATATTATATGAGACCACAAGTGTTAAAGATATGAAATGGTACCTGCAACAAAGAACCACTGTTGATGTCCCACAGAGGGAAATATGTAACTTAGATTTTACCTTCCAAAGGACAGCAGTCAGCCCACCAAACAGTACAAAGGTAGTTAAGACTGCAGTCAGGCCTCTTGCTCATCTCTGATAGGTAGGGGAGGACTAAGCAAAGGAAGGTTTATGGTTGTGGAAGGAGGTGACACATGGAACTCAGTGGCTAGAGTACAAATTTGAAGGAAAACTGGCTTCATTAATTCTGTAGCTCATGACAAAAATTATTCAAGCTTGGGATCTTTGGTAGTTAGAAAGACTGCAGTGTTCTGACTTTGTACAGATGCTCATGCAAAGGTATTAATGCTGATATACTGCTTGGGCCCCCCCCCAAAAAAAAGGCAATAAAGCAAGAATTAGTTGCTCAGGAGAGTGCAATAAGCTCATGAAGGGCTCTTTCCCTTAATTTCGGAAGCATACAGATTCCAGATTTCACCTATGAGATACGAGGTTGTGCAAATGAAATGGGTATTTGTGCTTTTCTGCACGGGAAGAGGATTTTGTTGAAGGAACAGCTAGCTCTTCTATTATTCTCATATTAGAAGTATCTTCAGGCACAGTCTGAAAATCACT
>VWZO01006075.1:60435-76643 GCA_013396975.1 Bucco capensis
GGAGCATGTGCCCTAGGAGGACAGGCTGAGAGAGCTGGGTCTCTTCAGCCTGGACAAGAGGAGACTGAGAGGAGACCTCAGCAATGCTTAGAAATATGGGAAGGGTGAGTGTGAGGAGGAGAGAGCCAGGCTCTGCTCCATGGCATCCAATGGTAGGACAAGAGGCAATGGGAGCAAGTTGGAGCACAGGAGGTTTAGTATTAAGCTGAGGAGGAACTTGTTTGCAGTTCAGGTGCCAGAGCACTGGCCCAGGCTGCCCAGGAGCCTGTGGAGTCTCCTTGTCTGGAGCCATTGCAGAGCTGCCTGGACACATTGCTGTGTGAGCTGGTCTAGGTGCTCCTGCTCTGGCAGGGGGGTTGCACTAGATGATCTTTCTAGGGCCCTTCCAACCCCTGATATCCTGGGATACTGGGATACCAGTTGAGTGGGGAACATGGCTTGAGCTCAGCTCCAGCCCCTTCCTCTCTTCCTGCATTGCAACAGGAGCTCTTCTGGAGCCAATTCCACAGGGAATCCTGGACACACCATGTACCATCTCCATCCTTGCTGCTGCCCTTCCCTCAGAGCCATAAGCTGTTCCCAGGGAGGGTTCCCCTGCAGCCAGGCTGCTGGTGAGGCACACATTGATTTTTCCATGGTTCATACTCTTCCTTTCCTCACAGAAGTTGTGTAGAATTTCCCCCCAAAGCCAGAGCTGCTTGCCTTTCCCTTGCCCACCCTCCCCAGGATTGATACCAGAACAACTCCTCAATAATATACATATTTATTTCCTCTTGATTAGTGCTGATATTTACAACCAAAAAAAAAAAATCATGATAGTCTGTGAGGAATAAATTATATACACTCATGAGAAACCAGACAGCAATCTCTCCTTTGGAGGATGTATGTACAGAGCTCTGTATAGCTATATACAAGGGTCAGCCCTCTTGGCTGGGGTGGGGGATGCCTCTCAACTCCTCTCCCCCCCCCCCCCCAGAGCCACTCAAGCCCCCCCAGGACACCCTGGGGTGCTCAGTGAGGGCATTAACCTCTGTACACACTGTGCAATTGGGCTACAGCTGGTGTCAGTAGTGGTTGCTCTAGCAAACACAGGGTTAAATTGCCATCAGTTCCTCCTGGAGCTTCTCTCTTTCTCTCTCTCCATTCCTGGTCCCAGTTCTCCAGTAACCATGGAAACAAAAGGTTCAGCTCCAGCATCCTTAGGATGAGTGAGTCCTGCTTGGATTTCCTCTTCCTATTGCTTGGCTCCCATGAGGCACCAGCAGCACCCCAAAAAGGTTCATCCAGCACCTCAGCCTGGGGCTGCTTGGCTTTGCTTTTCCCTCTCTGTGCTTCAGCATGTGACATTCTTGGAGGACAAAGTGCAGTTGAAGCCATGAGGGAGCAAGTGCAAATGGATCATTCCAGTCTTAGAGGCAGCACAAAAATCAAAGAAACTAAGAAAAACAAAAAAAAACCAACCCAGAACCCCCCCCAAAGAGCAACTCCAAGCTCAGGCTAAGCAGGTAGAGCTGGGGAGGGGATGTGATGCTCTTGAGGGTCCATGTGTGTGGCCCTTGGCTGGTTAGCTGATGTCCAGCAGCTCCCACAAGCCAAATGGTTCCTCTCCCTGAGGGAAAAGCTGCAGGAGGATTTTCTCTGTGCCCATCCCAAGCAGGCTGGGGCAGCTGCTCCCTGGGGCTCAGTCCCTGTGCTCTCAGGGCTGGCCTGGCACTGCCACAGCCTGCTCCCTCTGCCCCGGGCTGGGATGCAGCAGGAGCACAGCAGCCAAGAGGAGGGGGAATTTGGGCATCCAAATGCAGTGACAGCAAAGCCATGGGGTGCTGCTCACACAGGGGCTGGGGAAGGCCAGGAGAGTGGCTGGAGGATGGGCAGGATCTTGCTCCCCACTTTTTGCTCCTGGTGAAGGGCAGCAGCTGGTTCCCAACAGGAGGGACCAAGGGATGTGTTAGATGGAGCAGGTTCAATGGTGTCAGGGAGGCAAGGAGGGAGCCACAGCCTTGGTTTGGGTGCCAAATGAAATGGTTTAGGGCTGCCTCCTTCTCTCCTCAGCCCCTTTCACTCTAGCAGCACAGTGACCAGCTCCCACCGACAGAAGAAAGCCCTGAGATCCCCTCATGGACACAGAGTTGGAGACAAACCCAGCCCAGCTCCAAAACAGGGAGATGCTCCTTGCCACCACCCTGGGACCAAAAGCCAGCATGGTTCAAGGGACTGAAAATCCAGCTATTGAAAAATAACCCCCAAACCCCACTTGGTGAGGCACAGCACCTGCATCACAACCAAAGCCCTTGGACATCTGCTTGGCTTTCCCTGTACAGTCCCAGACATGGTTGGGATGGGCCTAGGACAGAGGTTTGGGAGCCAGAGCAGAGCTGCTGGTTTGCAGAGGGATGTATGGAGCTGGATGTCCCCAATCCCTTGGGATGCTCTGGATGCCAAGGCCAGATCCACATCTCCCTCTCTGCTTGGGTCCATCCCTAAGTGCATTTCAGGCTCTGGAAAAGCTTTGGCAGCAGTTTCAAGGGCTGACCCAGGAATTAGCTGCTAACAAAGCAAGGCCCTTCCTGAAATCCCTCCTCCTCTTTTTCTCTCCTTCTGTGTATTTATGCACAAATATGTCCATATTTACACACCCACCTGCTACACTCTCCTAATGCCAACCTAGACATCCTTCTCTTCATCCAGAGCTGCAGGACTTCCACACAAATCATCACTGCAGGGATTGCTTCTCCCAAGAAAACACCTTGTCCCATAGAAATCATTTATTCCTAGCCTTAATCCCTTGGTGATGTGCAGAGGTGTAGGAGCTTTCCTCCCCCCCCTGCCCTTAGCAGAGCTTTTGGGGAGGTATGAAAGGGCTGAGGGCTTGCTTGAGGCTTGCAGGTGTGGTTGGGTGTTAGAAGACAACCCACACTCTAACCACCACTTCCCAGCTCTCCCAAACCAGGGCACAAAGGATAAAACAGAAATGCAGGTTCTATCTCCTCTGGATGCCAAGCAAGGAGCAGCTCCAGAGAGCAGAGATCTCCTGAGCTCCATCCCACCCCTTGAGAGAGGCAAACATCTTCCCAGGAGGAGGAAAGGAGCCAGATCCAAAGGAATCTAACACAGATGGTGGGACCCTTCCCCAGGCCCTAACTTGCTCTCAGCCCCTTTGCTCCCTTTCAGAGCCCAAGGGAGTTTGGGATACTCAAGCATCTCCACACAAACAGCCCCAAAGGCTCTCAAACCAAATCAAAAATGAAAGAAGAAAAAGAAAAACCCCAGAGTCTCCTCCTGCAGAACTGGTTCAAGATCACATCAGTGAGTCAGAGGCAAAGCTAGAAATAGCACTAGAGCTCCGACCTGCAGGCACAAATCCCAGCCAAAGCTGCAGGGGAACAGAGACCTGGAGCCTTCTGCTCCCTGCAGCCTGCTGGATCACTGCCAGCCATGGTCCCCATGGACCTGGCTCTGCCCTGAACCCAACAGCTGCCTCATTGCCTGGGAGTTTTCTCTGTTTCCCAAGCATGGTGCCAAGGGAAGCCCAGAGATGCTCTCCTTCCCCAGGGACATGTGCCTGGGTCAGTGCAAGAGGTGCAGGATGTGTCCTAAGGAAGGAACTGGTCCCTGCCATGGGGACAGATGTCAGCTCTGCCAGGAGGAACATGGCCTCTTGCTCTTTGGCCTTCTTTGGTCCTGTTAGGGCTCTGGGGCTTCCCAAGGCAGCAAGATCTCCCCCAGCATAGTGAGAGGGTTTGGATGTGCCTAATCCTGCTCATGGACCCACTCTTGCCTGGCCTCAGAAAGCCCACAGGGACATCAAGGCCAAACAAAATCCTCTCCCCAAACCCCTCCATGATCTTTCTCCTTATTGAATCACAACAGCACTTGCTCCCCTGGGATGTGCCCAGTACTTTGGCAGATGCTCTCCCTACATCACCTGAAGCCCATGGACATCAAACAAGAACCAAGGCACTTTGCAAAGCCTCACTGGATGCCAGCATCCTCCCAAAGAGCCTGCCCTCAGCCTCAGAGCCCTCCCCACACAGCAGGGATGGGATCACCCAGTGCCCATGGCTGGCTGGGTGGGCAGCATCCTGGTGCATCAGGCAGCTTCCCTGTGCAAGCTCACATCCCCATGGACCCACCACGAGCTGGATCAATGGAAGCTGGCCCAGGGCCCTGGGAATGATGCCCAAGCTGGTGGCTCATGCCAGGCCCATCCCATTCAACAGGATGAGCTTCAGAAGCAGAGATTTATTGCTTTCGGTTGCGTTGCTTTTTTGTGTGTGTGTGTTTTTGAGGGATGAAGAGGCTTTGGAGGCTCCCATTCCAGAGCTGCAGCAGCAGAAAAGGAGCAGAGAGCTCCTAGTATAAGGAGATCTCATTAAAGACAGCCCAGGGGCCAATGCTGCACACTGCTGAGCATCTTTGGGACCCAACGTGCACCAAACAGAAGCCACAACTCTGGTGCACTAATCATGGACAATTGGTATTCATTTGAGCCAGGCCTGGAGTTGCTTATCCCTGGCTGAGTGGAGCCACCTGAGGAGCAGAGGCAGAGCTGGGCCCCAGAGCAGCATTGCTGTATGATACGCTAGCACCGTTTCTGCTAGTGCTGTGCTTATCCTCCCTGAGCTCAGCAAGGCTCAGCCTGACCTCCCTTCCCACACCCTGCAGGGGGGAATCCCTCCTTCACTGCAGTGCTACAGCACTGAGCCTGCCCCACTTCCACCCAAATTCACCCCAATTCTGCTCAAATTCCACCCCAACTCAACAGGCTGCTAAACCTCATCAGGGAGGTTTGGCTCCCTCTTGACCTTGGAAGAGGTTGGCATCCCTCTCCTCCCCTGGCCTGGCAGAGGAGTGGGATTGTTGGGAATGGGAGGGGGAAACACAAGGAAATCTGGAGGGGGATGGAGAAAGCAGATGAGATGCTCTGGACTAACAGCTCCCACCTACCCCCAGATAACAGTAGGGATGAAGAAGAAGCAGAGACAACCTCAGGGTCTCTGCATCTCAACTCACCCCTCCTAAAATCCCTGACAGAAGGCAAAGCAGAGGCTCAGAGGCACCAGCTCAGAGCCAACCCCCCCTCAGCACATCCCCTCCCCACCACAACCCCCCAGCCCTGAGGCACTACATGGGTGACAAGGAGCTTTCCAGCCCCAAACACACCCTGCCCTGGGGATCCCAGGGTGGGCATTAGATGACCTTGAAAAGGTCTCTTCCAACTCAAAGCACTTGATGATTCCAGGATGCCATGGGTGCTGTGGGACAGGTCATCCTGTCCCACCTCATATCCCCCCAGCCCTGAGCTGGGAAGCCCTCAGATTTGCTGAGGATTCAGCCCTGGAGTTGCTCTCTAAATATCTATACACACACACACACACATGAGAATTATCTGGGAAACTGCTGAACAAACCAAGTGAGGAGAGCCAGTCCCTGCTACTCCACCTGCTCCTCATGCCCTCCCTGATCCACCCTGCTTTTTTCTCCTCCTGACACCAAGATTAATGACTAATTACTGGCCCCATAATGAGTGCAGGTGTTTAACTTTCAGCTCACCTTCCCTTGCCTGTGCTAGTCAGCTCTGGTGTCTGGATGCTGGGCCACTCTGCCTTTGCCTTGTTATCCATCACCTTCTTGTCAGCACATCCCTTTTCCCAGCCAGTATTTTAAACATCATGGAGATTATTGTTTTGGTTTTTTTAACCTCCCATGAATCTCCTTCAAGCCCCTGGAGAATCTACAAGCACTAGAGACATGAATACTGTAGAGTCTACTAAGAAAATAGATATTTGTGTGTGTATTCAATATTCAGCTTCATGCAACAACTACCCATGCAGCTGTATACTCTATTACTGGTTACATTTCACTGCAGTATAAATATCTTAGAGGCCACAGCAGAGTTGCTCCAGTTTTATATAGAGAGAGATATTATATAAAATAAAGATGCCTTTTTCCAACTCATTTTCAATGTGTCAGTGGAGGTGTCTTTGGTGATCCTGGGAACATCAGGGATGGAAGTGTCACCGAAATAAATAAATCAAGCCCAAGCTCCTCATTTCTTTCCTGGTCCCAGCAGAGAAAAATTGAAGACTTCCTAAATCCTCTGCCCTCATCCCAGTTCTCCCTCCCCTGGGCTTCACACTGGCACACACTGCAGTGCCTGAAACTATTGCAGCATGCAGCATTTGCCGTTATGAAACAGGAGCCTGGGCGAATGCTGCCTTCCCAACTTGCCATTCCCAGGCTGGAAAGCTGAGCCTTTTAGGCAAGTCAGCCCCAAGACTTGCATCTTTCCCTTCATTAAGCTCTGCCTGACCTTTTCCCAAGCTGTTCCCCATGCCTGGAAGCTGGATCTCACCCAGCTGTGTGGGATGAGGAGCAGGCTGTTTGTGCTACCCCCCCAGAGCTGCTCCTTTCTGCATCCCCATCCCCTTGCTCAAATGTTACTCTGGATCTTTGGAAACTCACAAGCTTGGGATGGGAGAAGGGAAACAAAATGGTTTGGTGGTGGGAGTTTAGTTTGGTTGGTTGGGTGGGTGGGTTTTTTTGCACGAATGCTTCTTGGGTGTGGAAATCAAAGGTTAAAAGTCACTTACACAGCTATTGCTTCCCATGCAGAACCAAATAGACACCGTAGAAAAAGACTGGGATGAACTACAATGCAGAGCAGCACTCAACATCTGCAGTTGTTCCACTTCAGCTGGGAATAATAATAATAATAATAATAATAACAACTCTAGGAGATGTTTTTGTTAGCCACTAGACATCGGTTAGCATTTTGGTGATATTGACATAGTTTGTGTTAGCTAGGGTGCAATTGGCTGTCTTCAAGTTCTCCTCCCTAAAATCCTCGTTGCTATTGTTGACCCCTTCCTGAATCTCCATGTAATCAGACTTACTAATAGTAGAGGCACTTCTGCTTTTCTTGAGGTCAGGGGAAGAGGGAATCTTTGGGCAGCTGGTTACTTGCAGATACTGAGCCTGCTCCTCTCCCTCTGTCTCCCGGTGGTAGAAGTAGTTGAAGTTAGAGACGATGACCGGCACGGGTAAGGCAATGGTTAACACCCCGGCGATGGCACACAAGGAACCCACAATCTTGCCCCCGATGGTGGTGGGGACCATGTCTCCGTAGCCAACAGTCGTCATGGAAACCACGGCCCACCAGAAGGCATCGGGGATGCTGGGGAACTGGGACTCACTCTCGTCAGCCTCGGCAAAGTAGACAGCGCTGGAGAAGAGGATGACGCCGATGAAGAGGAAAAATATCAAGAGGCCCAGCTCCCTCATGCTGGCCTTGAGAGTCTGGCCTAGGATCTGCAGCCCCTTGGAGTGCCGGGAGAGCTTGAAGATCCTGAAGACCCGCACCAAGCGGATGACTCGGAGGATGGCCAAGGACATGGCTTGCTGGCCTTGCTGCCCGTCCTCTGGCTTCTCGGCCAGCTCCGTCCCTAAGGTGATGAAGTAGGGGATGATGGCGACGATGTCGATGATGTTCATGATGTTGGTGAAAAAGCCAGCCTTGCTGGGGCAGGCAAAGAACCTCACCAAGAACTCGAAGGAGAACCAGATGATGCAGAGGGTCTCCACGATGAAGAAAGGGTCTGTGAAAGAGGTGGACTGCTGGTAGCCCATGCTGCTGTTGGAGTAAGGGGGATGGCTCAGCCCGCTGCCGTGCATGTCTTCATTCTCATCCCGAAAAATGGGCAAGGTTTCCAGGCAAAAGCTGACGATGGAGATTAGAATCACCATGACAGAGACGATAGCTATAATCCTGGCAGGGCCCGAGCTCTCGGGGTATTCAAAGAGCAACCACACTTGTCTCTGAAACTCATTCTCAGGCAAAGGTCGCTCTTCTTCTTTGATGTAACCTTCATCCTCCCGAAACATCTCCATTGCTTCTTCTCCCAGTTCATAGAAACGGATCTCCTCCGAGAAGATATCTAAGGGCACATTAACTGGTCTCCTCAACCTCCCACCGGACTGGTAATAGTACAAAATAGCATCGAAGCTGGGTCTGTTCCGGTCAAAGAAATACTCATTCCTGAGAGGGTCAAAATACCTCATCCTCTTTTTAGGATCCCCTAGTAAGGTCTCTGGAAACTGGGCAAGTGTCTTGAGCTGAGTCTCAAAGCGCAGCCCCGAGATGTTAATGACCACCCTCTCGCAGCACTCATGGTCAGTCTCAGGGTTATAGGTGTCCTGTGGGTGACCGGGAAGAGCTGCAGCTTCATCTGCAGGATCTCCAGTAGCAACTGTCATATTGGGCTTTAAAAAGCAATCCTTATGCTAACCTCTTCCCAGTGCCCAGTGGTGGTGGTGGGATCGGAGTCGGGGCAGGGCTACTATCCTGCAGAAGGACAGGGACGGAGCTTTGCAAGTGTCTCATGAAAAGGCGAAGGGATGATGCCAAAAAGAAGAGAAAACAAAAGAAAATACAGGAAAGAAAATTGCCCCTGCTGAGAGAGAGAGAGAGATGAAGTAAAGTTGGGGGGGAGGAGAGCAGCTCCCTTCACTACTAGCATGTCTAGCCCCTTTCTTTGGGGAGGGTTGGGTTAATTTGCCTTCTTTGGGACAGAGCTCATCAACTCCCATCTAAACCCATCAGGTGGAAGAGAGAAAACACCTGAGGAACCAGCACCTAGTCCAAACCCGCCTGCAAAAACCTGGCAGTGGCAAACCTCAACTTCTGTGAGCTAAAAACAACACTTCCAACTACAAAAAAAAAAAAAAGACAACTCATCAAGAGGAGGAAGGAAGGGATAAGGAAAGGCAAGAAGGAAAACAACCCCGTGGCGAGGAGACCCCGCGGGGTGCCGGCGACAGGCTCAGCTCCTTTGCAGGCATGCAGCAGCTAAAGGGTTAACAACACCGAACCGTGCAGTCTCAGGCAAACTAACCCCACCGAAAGGGGCTCCGGGTTCAAGTTCACCACCTTCCCACCTCTCTCGCCCTGGCCACAGCACCGTGGCGAGGTGACATGCTGCCCTCCCTGCCTGCAGCCAGCCGGGCAAGCTTGGCTCGGAGCCGCCGATGGATGCTGCCCCGCGGACCACTGCAGTTCCCCCTCCTGGTGTCCCGGCTCCTGTCATCCTCTGCAAACCACCATGGCACACAGAAAACAAATCACATTACCTGGAGAAGCCAAATCTTAGTGTCTCTTAGTAACACCGATTATCTGACCCCTGGGGAAATCCTAGAGAGAAAGAGAGGCTTCCAAGATCCCCATAATTTCCTCTCTCTTCAAAGTTAAAAATAATGGTGAGTCATCGCAGAAAAAAAAAAAGGAGAAGGGACATAAAAAGGGGTTAGATTCCCAGATGGTGGAAGTCAGGTCTTGTAATGGTTTGGACTGGAGAGAGAGAGAAAGAGAGAGAGAGGAGAGAGAGAGAGAGGAAAGAGAGACAGAGAGACAAGAGTCTTCTTGGTAGCTGTTGCAGATCTGCACTTCAGGGCAGATGAACGTCTGTCTGCTGCCTTCGGTACGCCGGTGAGAAGCTGCCAAGCTCAGCAAAAGCCCATGTCCCCAGTGTCCTCGGGAGGTGTGGCATCGCCTGCAAAAAACACCGAGAAGGTATCAAGGCGCCGGGGGCTCGCAAGGAGCATCCGCAAAGCCTCAGCTCCTCCGGGTGTACCCCCTTTATTTCTTTTTTGGGGGGGGGGGATGGTGTTTGTCTCCTCCTGCGAGCTGCTTGCCCAGCGCCTGCCCAACCTGCACTGCAACACCAGAGGATGGCGAGAGCTCGCTAGCGGCACGGCGGAAAAAGCCGAGCCCCAGCTGCCTCCGCCAGCGTGCAGCGGGGACAAGGCTGCCCAGGGGAGCTGGTGCCAGGAGAAGGAGGTGGGGGGAAGGGAACGACGCAGCCTCTCCCCCTCCCTTCCCCTCTGCCCCGGCCGCTGAAGCTCTGCAAAGCCCCGCGATGTGTTCCCAGCACTGCCGAGCCCCCAGAAGCTGCTGGGACCCACTGGGCGCAGCGCCCACGCTGTCGCCTTCCAGGGTGATTCAGGAGGTTCCGGCTTCATCTGCTAGACTGGTCCCCCTCCCCCAAAACCATCTTGCCCCCCTAGATGGCTCTGAAGAGCTCTGAGCATCCCGGGAGCTCTGAGCGTCACGGGTCGGGACCCACACGACCTGCATCCATCTTCCCAAAAACCAAGGCAACCCCCCTCTTCCCGGCCAACACACCCCGGGGGGAATTTCAGGACAAAACGTCTCATGGAAATGGTGAGGTTCTGGTCCCTGATGGGTGCTGGATCATCATCAGCATCCCTGCTCCTACCCCGACTCACACCATGAGGATGCTCAACCCACAGAGGTCTAACCAACCTCTCATCTTTCTCTTTTTTTGGTTTCCCCTCCCAAAGAGCAATAAAACCAACCAAAAATCCCCGACAAAAATATCTCTCTAACCTCCCTTCTTCAGCTCCAACTCGACTTGTCTACTCTGAGCCAGGATTACAGAACCGGGGAGGGGAGGCAGGTGGAAAACCAGCCCTAGGTGCCAAGCTCCTCGGCAAAGCTTTCAGCCATCTCCAGGCCGTTCGTGCCCGCGGCTTCCTCTCCTCATCCCCCGAGGTGCAGACATTGCCGCAGATCCCTCTTTGCTTGGCAATTTCCCTTCCCCGATCCACCCTCCTCTCCCTTCTCCTTATGCACTAGAAAAAATAGTACAACCCTGACAAGGCTTGCAGCATTCAAGCGCTTCCCTTAACCCTTTTCTGCCAGGGCTGGGGGGAGAGGAGCTTGCTTTTGTCCCAGTTTTTTTTTTTTTCCTCTCCTTTTCCTACATTTCCTCCCCAGCCACTCGCCTGGGAGCTCTTCTGGATTCCACCTTCCTTGCCTCCTCCCAGGATCACACCAACACCACCTCAATCACCATCTTCCTGCTGCCAAAAAAAATACCCATCCAGCAGCCACAAACCCTCACTTCACCAAAAAATCAAGCAATTCTCAGTATTATTTTCTCCATACCATTTTTCCTCCTGCCTGTGAACTCTCTCCTCCTCTTTCTCCCCACCCCCACCCCTCTCAAAACACACCAGGTTTGTTTAACAGCACAGTTTGCTTGTTTATGTGATATCTATATCTTCAACAGCACAATTTACTTATTTATTTGATATATATATATATATGTAATCTTTTAACATGTTGATTTTTATTTGCCAGGAGGTCTAGGCTCTTTCCTCCTGCCCACATCCAAGCAGTGATGCTTGATGCTCATCGGACATGGTTACAGCATCACCAGCATCTCAGTGGACACCACACAGCCCAGTTTCTCCTCCTTTCTCCCCACTGCATGCTTCCGTGGCAAACAAACCCCCATACACACACTGCTCCAAGCAGCTTTGGGGTTAATTCATGCAAATTTGGGGGTTGGGAGGGGGAGGAGATTTGCTGAGACCCTCAGTTTTCTCCCTGCAGGAGCCATGCCTAGGGNCCCCCACCTTCCCCTCCCCTCTCCCCCAGCCCCAAGCCTCCTCCTCCCTCCTCCCAAGCAAGAGACCTAGATTTCAACCACTGGCAAATAATCATATCCCTGGATCCGTGATGCTGCTTCACTGTGTGCTTTCCATCCACACCATGTTGTCCAGCACAGCCTGGATCTGCTCAGGGGGATCTGGGCTGTTGGAGAACCACCAGCTTGGGACAGCTCTGGGGAAGGAGATGGGGCAGGATAGAACTCACAAGAACCAAGCTGCTCTGCTCCTGGAAGGGCTGAGGGTATAAAAAGCAATGATTTTGTATCACTTTGCATTTACTAAGCTCCCTTCACATGTGGAGGCATCTCCCAGCCCCAAAGGAAGAGCATGATCAGATCAACCTTCTACAGACTTGGCATCTAAGAAATGACAGAATTACAGAATCACAGAATTGGCTTGGTTGGAAAAGATCTTTAAGATCATGGAGTCCAACTGTTACCCAGCACTGCCAGATCATCACTGATCCATGGCCCTCAGCACCACTTATCCAGGGATTTCCAAACCCTCCAGGGATGGGGACTCCAGCACTGCCCTGGGCAGCCTGGGCCAGGGCTCAACCACTCTTCCAGGGAAGAAATATTTCCTAGCATCCAATCTAAACCTCCCTTGGTGCAACTTGAGGCTGTTTCCTCTTGCTTGTTCCCTGGGAGAAGAGACCAAGCCCCACCTGGCTCCAAGCTCCTCTCAGGGAGCTGCAGAGAGTGAGAAGGTCTCCCCTGAGCCTCCTCTTCTCCACACTAACCAACCCCAGTTCCTCAGCTGCTCCTCAGCACACTTGTGCTCTAGACCCTTCCCCAGCTTCCTTGCCCTTCTCTGGACACACTCCAGCACCTCAATGTCCTTCTGGCAGTGAGGAGCCCAAAGCTGAGCCCAGGATTGGAGCTGTGGCCTCCCCAGTGCCCAGTGCAGGAGGCCAATCCCTGCCCTAGTGCTGCTGCCACACTAGTGCTGATCCAAGCCAGGATGCTGTTGGCCTTCTTGGCCTCCTGGGCACTCTGCTGCCTCAGCTTCAGCTGCTCTGGACCAACACTCCCAGGTCCTTTTCCTGTGGCAGCTTTGCAGCCACTGTGCCCCAAGCCTGGAGCATTCCTGGGGCTGTTGTGTCCCAAGAGCAGGACCCAGCCCTTGGCCTTGGTGAACCTCATCCCATTGACCTTGGTATCAACCTCTGCCTTAGAGTATGAGGGAGGTTGATCTGCTTGGAGCACTCTGCCTTTACCCCCAGAGCCCCAGGGAGAGTTTTGGGGCAGCACCAAGCCCTGGCAGATGCCAGGCACCCTGCAAACAGGAGGAGGTGATGGACACATTTCTGTTCCCAGAGACAGCAGTTAAATTTGCAAGGAGCTGCAGGTGCTGACAGCAATCACCCCAGGGACAACAGCCTCAGGTGGGACAGGAGGGCATGGAGCACCCTGAATATCCAAGAAGCTCTGTGCTAAATGCCCAAGCCACCCAGGGCATAAGGGGACATGGTAGAGCTAAATCATCTTATTATAGCTCCCTGAGGTGTCCAGAGAGTGGGTGCAGGGCCAGGGGGTGTGAGGATGATGCTATCACCCATAGCTCTCTTCACCTTGAAACAAATCTACACTTCCCCCAGATCCCAATGCTGGAAATTATGGAAGAACTAGGAATCCTTCCCTCCCTTGCACCTTCTGCTTTCCTAACTGTATGCACCCAGCTGGACTGGAGGCTCTTCTGGATGAGGCTTCTGAATGTCATCTGCATCACTTCAGCCTTTTCTGAAGGCAGCTCTGCCAGCCCAGGGTCTGTTTGAATCCAGCAAACCACTTGCCTGAGGCTAATCCTTATGCAACATGCAGAAACTGAGGCTGGGCAGACAAGAAGCCAAGTGGAGCTGAATCTCCAACTTGTTTATTCCTGCTGCTGCTGCCTGGGGAAAGTTTGGCAGGAACAGGAGGATGTTTCATACCAGCAGCACCAGGAGGATGCTTCATCCCAACAGCACCACGAGGATGCTTCACACCAACAGCACCAGGAGGATGTTTCATACCAGCAGCACCAGGAGGATGCTTCACACCAACAGCACCAGGAGGATGCTCCCCAACAGCACCAGGAGGATGTTTCATCCCAACAGCACCAGGAGGATGTTTCATCCCAACAGCACCAGGAGGATGTTTCATCCCAACAGCACCAGGAGGATGCTTCACACCAATAGCACCAGGAGGATGTTTCATACCAACAGCACCAGG
Source organism: Bucco capensis (assembly GCA_013396975.1). Taxonomy (NCBI): domain Eukaryota; kingdom Metazoa; phylum Chordata; class Aves; order Piciformes; family Bucconidae; genus Bucco; species Bucco capensis. The sequence goes on from VWZO01006075.1 coordinate 74,124, forward strand.
AGGATGCTCTCCAGCAGCACCAGGAGGATGCACCCCAACAGCACCAGGAGGATGCTTCATCCCAACAGCACCAGGAGGATGCTTCACACCAGCAGCACCAGGAGGATGCTCTCCAACAGCACCAGGAGGATGCTCCCCAACAGCACCAGGAGGATGTTTCACACCAACAGCACCAGGAGGATGCTCCCCAACAGCACCAGGAGGATGTTTCACACCAACAGCACCAGGAGGATGCTCCCCAACAGCACCAGGAGGATGTTTCACACCAACAGCACCAGGAGGATGCTCCCCAACAGCACCAGGAGGATGTTTCACACCAACAGCACCAGGAGGATGCTCCCCAACAGCACCAGGAGGATGTTTCACACCAACAGCACCAGGAGGATGCTCCCCAACAGCACCAGGAGGATGTTTCACACCAACAGCACCAGGAGGATGCTCCCCAACAGCACCAGGAGGATGTTTCACACCAACAGCACCAGGAGGATGCTCCCCAACAGCACCAGGAGGATGTTTCACACCAACAGCACCAGGAGGATGCTCCCCAACAGCACCAGGAGGATGTTTCACACCAACAGCACCAGGAGGATGCTCCCCAACAGCACCAGGAGGATGTTTCACACCAACAGCACCAGGAGGATGCTCCCCAACAGCACCAGGAGGATGTTTCACACCAACAGCACCAGGAGGATGCTCCCCAACAGCACCAGGAGGATGTTTCACACCAACAGCACCAGGAGGATGCTCCCCAACAGCACCAGGAGGATGTTTCACACCAACAGCACCAGGAGGATGCTCCCCAACAGCACCAGGAGGATGCTTCACACCAACAGCACCAGGAGGATGTTTCATACCAACAGGACCAGGAGGATGCTCCCCAACAGCACCAGGAGGATGCTCCCCAACAGCACCAGGAGGATGTTTCACACCAACAGCACCAGGAGGATGCTCCCCAGCAGTACCAGAGGATGCTTCACACCAACAGAACCAGGAGGATGCTCCCCAGCAGAGGTGTTCCAGCCCCTGATTATTCTCGTGGCCTCCTCTGCACCTGCTCCATCAGCTCCATATCCTTTCTGTGTTGAGGGCTCCAGAGCTGGACACAGTATTCCAGAGGAGGTGTCAGCAGAGTGATGAGCAGCATGGGCTTGGATGGGGCAGGGTCCTGAGTCCTATCTCCATCCTGTGGCTGCTTTTCCACTCCTAGGGCTTGACATAACTGGGACCTGTGTCATTTTAGGAGCTGTGAAAGCTGTAAGCAAGATCCCAGGGCTGTGAGTCACCCTCTGGGGAAAGCATCCGACCTACCACCTGCTGCCTACATCACAGGAGCCAGCTCCTGCTCCCCAGCACCCAGCACCCAGCCCAGGGTGGGGGACACACACACACACCAAGGGACACTGGGGACCCTGAGGCACAGCATCTAAAAATGAAGTGCCAAGGAACAGTGTGACACAGACCTGCAGGCAAGGGTTTGCTCTCTTCCTTAGCAGATGCTGCTGGTGGAGCCCAAAATATCATCCTGGTGAGATAGGTCAGAGCAGCTCCTCCTGCCTGGGGGAGGTTCAGGGCTTTGCCCAGGGAGACACAGGAAAGGAGGAGAAGAGTAAAAAAGGATGCTGAGCTCTGCAGGATGTGGGGGGACTTCTGGTGCAGGACAGAATCTCCTGGTCCTTGGCAGCATCTCCTGGTCCATGGGAGTATCTCCTGGTCCATGGGAGCATCTCCTGGTCCCTGGCAGGATCTCTTGGTCTATGGGAGCATCTCCTGGTCCATGGGAGCATCTCCTGGTCTATGGGAGCATCTTCTGGTCCCTGGCAGGATCTCCTGGTTCCTGGGAGCATCTCCTGGTCCATGGGAGAATTTCCTGGTCCCTGGAAGGATCTCCTGGTCCATGGGAGCATCTCCTGGTCCCTGGCAGGATCTTCTGGTCTATGGGAGCATCTCCTGGTCCTTGGCAGGATCTCTTGGTCTATGGGAGCATCTCCTGGTCCATGGGAGCATCTCCTGGTCTATGGGAGCATCTTCTGGTCCCTGGCAGGATCTCCTGGTTCCTGGGAGCATCTCCTGGTCCATGGGAGCATCTCCTGGTCCAATGGAGCATCTCCAGGTCCCTGGGAGCATCTCCTGGTCCCTGGCAGGATCTCCTGGTCCAGGGAAGAATCATAGAATGGTTTGAGTTGGAAGGAACCTTAAAGCTCATCTAGTTCCAAGTCCCCTGCCATGGGCAGGGATGCCAGTCACTAGACCAGGCTGCTCAGGGCCACATCCAGCCTGGCCTTGAACACTGCCAGGGATGGAGCATCCACAAGCAGGAGGATGTCCTGGTCTGTGGCAGGATCACCTGGTGCACCAAAGAATCTCCTAGTCCATGAAAAGATCTCCTGGTCCCTGGGAAGACATCTGATGGCCAAAGGCAAACCAGCAAATATCACTCCCTCTGTGCTTCCCCAAGGTGATTTCCATCACAAAACAGCTGATTCTGTTAAAAACAACTCTTTTGGGCAACAATCCCAGTAT
>VWZO01006075.1:78830-92192 GCA_013396975.1 Bucco capensis
GATTCCAGCTCCTGCAGCATCAGTGAGGTGATAGCATCTCCTCCAGCATCAGTGAGGTGATTCCAGCTCCTCCAGCATCACTGAGGTGATTGCTGCTGCTGGTGCTGGGTGGGGGCTAAGAGCTGCTGAAGGTCAGATCTGAGCCAGGGAGAGAGGGGAGATATTCCAATCACCCCAGATGTTGTTCCTCTCCCCCCCAGTGAGCTGCAGGACTGCAAATAAGGCAGGAGGAGAAGTGGTTTGAGAGGATGATTTGCCTCTTCTCTTCCTCCCAGCTGGAGATGCAGGCAGGGAGGAGATGCAGGCAGGGAGGAGATGCAGGCAGGGAGGATGCTCAGGCTGGGGAGCACCTGGCTCGTGGCTCCTGGCTGTGGGCACAGTGGCAAGCTGGGCATGGTGGCACTGTGGCAGCTTCATCCACGAGATGGCACTGCATGGCACAGCACAAAGCACCATCCCCAAGGGCCAAATCCTCAGCTGGGCCAAGGTAGGGGACATGCCAGCCCCCAGAGCTGTGCCAAAGCATGGGGCAAGCCAAGCCATGTGCTGGGCCAGACTGGGAGCTAGGCCAAAGCCTGAGCTGGGCCAAACTGTGGGCTAAGCTGTGCCAGCTTAGGAGCTGTGCCTGGAGCTGTGCTCCAGCTCCATCCCCAGACCTCAGCTGCCCTCACCCTCTTGGCCAAGCCCTGGTGTCTCTGCTTCCCTCCAGCCTCTCTCCTTGAAGTGGCTGTGCCATGATGGAAAAGCTCTAGCAGAAATAAACTGGATTCCTGTGCACTTTCTGCAAGGGTTTGGGCCTCATCTGATCTCATCAAAACACTGCAGGTGGTGTTTGAGCAACCTCCTCCCTCCTTTGGCCAGAGGATGCTCCAAATGACACCAAGCTGCAGCAGCAGCAGCTCCTGCCACCATCTCTGCTTCCATGGCATCTTCCACAGTATCCCAGGATGTCAGGGGCTGGAAGGGCCCTAGAAAGATCATCTAGTGCAACCCCCCTGCCAGAGCAGGAGCACCTAGACCAGCTCACACAGCAATGTGTCCAGGCAGCTCTGCAATGGCTCCAGACAAGGAGACTCCACAGGCTCCTGGGCAGCCTGGGCCAGTGCTCTGGCACCTGAACTGCAAACAAGTTTCTCCTCAGCTTAATACTAAACCTCCTGTGCTCCAACTTGCTCCCATTCCCTCTTGTCCTACCATTGGATGCCATGGAGCAGAGCCTGGCTCTCTCCTCCTCACACTCACCCTTCCCATATTTCTAAGCATTGCTGAGGTCTCCTCTCAGTCTCCTCTTGTCCAGGCTGAAGAGACCCAGCTCTCTCAGCCTGTCCTCCTAGGGCACATGCTCCACTCCTTTCAGGATCTTGCTGGCCCTGTGCTGGACTCTCTCCAGCAGCTCCCTAGCCTTCTGGAGCTGAGGGGCCCACAACTGGACACAGCATTCCAGGGGAGGCCTCCCCAGGGCACAGGAGAGGGGAGAAGAACCTCTCTGGCTCTGCTGGCCACGCTCCTCTTCATGCATCCTAGGATGCCATTGGCCTCTTGGCCACAAGGGCACATTGCTGCCTCATGGGCATCCTCCTAGCCACCAGCACTCCGAGAGCTTTTTCCCCAGGGCTGTTCTCCAACACATCAGTTCCCAGTCTGGACTGATCCATGGGCTTGTTCTTTCCCACATGCAGTACTTTACACTTCCCCTTGTTAAATTGCATTCAGTGTCTCCCTGCCCATGTCTCTAGCCTGTCCAGGTCACTCTGGATGGCAGCACAGCTCCTGGTGTGCCAGCCACTGCTCCAAGCTTGGGATCATCCCCAAACTTGCTGAGGGAACACTCTCCCCCTTCATCCAGATCATTGATGAATATATTGAACAGTCCTGGCCCCAGCACTGACCCCTGGGGCACACCACTAGTCACAGATCTCCAGTTAGATTCTGCTCCACTGACCACAACTCTCTGGGCTCTGTCCTTCAGCCAGTTCCCAATCCATCTCACAGCACAGTCTCCCAAACAACAACATTTCCCTTGCCTCCCAGTTCTTTGTCTGCTTTCTGGGAGCCAACAACAAGGAGGTTGATGGGGAAGCAGCAAGACAGAGGTTGTGCTTGGGGACTTCAGGCTGTGCATCCAGCCTGGGGCCACAAACATCATCACCAAAGTCCCTGGCTGCTTGGATGAAGCTCCTTGGAAACTGGTACAGCAGGAGTGGCCCTGGGAGCATCCTCTCAACAGCTCCTGCTGAAGCTGCCAGGGCAGAGCTGTGGAGCAACCCTGCTGGGCACCACGCTGAGCACATCCTGGGCTGTGGAAGAAACATCTAGATGCTCTACTCAGGGACATGGCTCAGTGCTATGGCACTGATAGGGATGGTTGGACTCTTCCAGCCTTCATGGTTCTGTGAAACCCACGCTGGTTTTGCCAGGAGTAGCTGGAGATGTCTCCTCATGGTGACACTCACCTGTCCTTCTAAACCTGTCCCCAGCAGCTCTGGGCAAGCTGTTGAGCAGGTGACAGCCTCAGGGCTGCAGGTGACATGTGGAGGACATGAGGTGACATGGGGAGGACATGAGGGGACATGGCCAAGGCTAAGTGGGCAGGCAGTGACAGAGCTCCACCTTCTCCAGCCATGCTCCAGCCCCACATCCCCCTCCCCTGCATCCCTTGGGAACTCCATCACCTCACTGCAGGTGACACGGGGAGGACACGAGGTGACATGGGGAAGACACAAGGTGACATGGCCAAGGTTAAGAGGGCAGATAGTGACAGAGCTCCCCCTGCTCCTGCTGGGATCCAGCAGTGCTCCAGCCCCACATTCCCCTCCCCTGCATCCCTTGGGAACTCCATCCCCTTGCTGCAGGTGACACGGGGAGGACACGAGGTGACATGGCCAAGGCTAAGAGGGCAGATAGTGACAGAGCTCCCCCTGCTCCTGCTGGGATCCAGCAGTGCTCCAGCCCCACATTCCCCTCCCCTGCATCCCTTGGGAACTCCATCACCTCACTGCAGGTGAAACGGGGGGGACACGAGGTGACATGGGGAGGACACAAGGTGACATGGCCAAGGCTAAGAGGGCAGACAGTGACAGAGCTCCACCTTCTCCAGCCATGCTCCAGCCCCACATCCCCCTCCCCTGCATCCCTTGGGAACTCCATCAGCTGGCAGCATCCTCTCCCCTGTCATCTCTCTGCTGTATTTACTATTCCTTCCCCTCCCACTCCCTCTTTTGGGAAGAGACAGACTTCCTCATTGCCATGGAAACCCTCCCCCTTTCCCCCTCATTTCTTCAAAGAGGTTTTCAGGCCTTTCTTTCAAAAAAGAGCTATTTTGAGCTCTGGCTTCCCCTGCTCCCCACTCTTTGCTCTCAGCTCCTGCCAGCACTGCTGAGCACCCATGGGAGCTGCAGTGTCACCTGCACTGCTGCTGCCTTGCCTGGGGCAGAAGCCACATCCATCTGATCCTGGTAGATCCCTTAACTAGTGTTTAATGGCTCTGGTGTAGAAAGGAACTGCTTCTGTTCTGCAGGAACATCTCAGGAGCATCCCAAACTCCATCACTCCAAGGGCTGGGAATGACCATACTTGCAGCATGACCCCATGAAGCCTTGGGATGTCACTCAGCTCCAGGTGACACCCAGGTAGCCCTGAGCTGAAGCTCAGGAGCTCTGTGGATATTGGCTCCTGCTCAGTGTCACACTGGGATGAAGGCAGAATGTCCCAATGGAGCTAAGAAAGCCACAATGTGGTGTTAGTCACCACCTGGGCCAGACAAGGAGAGCACAGTCCCCTCTGTCATTCCCTGCTTTGTGAAGCTAAGCAGCTGCCAACCCCAACATGATGTCCCTTGCTTGGCATCTTCATCTCGTCTCTGCTCCAGAGCTCTCATCTCGTTCATGCTGATGGAGAAATCAAGATGCAACTCACACCTCAACATCTCCTTGGAAGAGCAGGAGATGGAATCTGCTTCCACCTTTCACAAGCACAGAGAGGGCAGAAATACTCCTTCAATCCTTGGGGTCACCTGGGGAGGTCCTAAAACTGGAGACATTCAAGAGCATCTCAGTGGTAGCAAATGGCCAGGACCAGGTGGTGGTAAGTAAAGATGTTCAGGGGGGAAACAAGTGCTGCCTGGGCTTGTCAGGGATCAATTCAGCTTCAAAGAAGGCTCTGGAGGAGCCTGGCTGCTGAAGGGCTGCTTTCTGCTCTCCTTCTGCCTGATGCTTGGCTCACCTCCCTATCCAAGCATGGCCATTCCCACGGGAGGGAACCTCCAGCTCTGCTCACCCATGGAGCTAGGCAACAAATCCTTCACTTGCTGCCTTGCACTTTGCTGCTTGGACACTTCCCTAGGTGCCTTAATGAAGAAATATTGATTAATCATTCCCTCCTCACCATCTCTACACCACACAGGATGTTAATGACCTGTGTCACCTCCCTCTTTCCCAGGCAGAACATCCAGCCCTGCCAGCCAGGACTTCTCTGGGATGCAGCAGGGCTCTCCCAGCTCAGTCAGGCTCCTGCCAGGGATTTCCTCTCTCCCCAAGCCACCTCTTGCTAAGGAGATACTTCACTTTCTATCTGCCAAACATATTGGTACCCAAAAGGATCTTCCTTTCCATTCCAGCCTTCTACAAGGCACCCTGGTCACCATGGCCCCTGCGTGGGATGGGCTGGGCTGGGAACATCCTTCCTCCAGGGCTGGTTTTAGCTGATGGTATTCATGTCACCACCTACATCTCAAACTTGGTGACATCCTGTTTGTCACAGATGCTTAACCACCTCCTTGGTTAACCACAAGTCAACTGAAAGCTGCAGCTGGAGGCAGCACAACCCTGAGGGGAGCTGGAGCAGAGATCAAGGTCACAGCAAAGAGAGAAGCACCAAGAGCTGCTAAACCTCAATGCTCTGCCTCTGAGCACCACTGAGGCTTCTTCCTCCCACCCTTAATTCCACCAACAGTGGCCAGGATGTGGTTTGGGCCCATCCAGCAGAGCCAAGCTGAGATGATTTGGCTATAATGATCCTCATGGCTCTGGCCAACCCCCAGCTCATCCTCCCCAGCAGCTCTGATGCTCACAGCAAACCTAGAGAGCAAAGAGAGATGGAACCACCCAGAGCAGTCCCAGCACTCAATGCTGCTTTCCTAGGAGCTGCTTGGACCCTCTCAGACTTCTGGAGAGCAACAAGGTTAAAGCAGATGTGCTGTGAAAGCCAAGAATTCAAGGTTCATTGCTCTGAGCCTTGGCTGCTGCTCTGCTCCCAAACCCTGAGCTCCCTCAGCTCAATCCATGGAGCTTATTACAGGATTTCTCCCTGGGTTTCAGTCCTAGGGATGGGACTGGGGATACCCAGGTGATTTGGGAGAACAGCCTGTGCTCCTGGCTCAGAGAGCACTCAAAAGCCCTTGGCAGGAGCCTGTGCCCTCTGGCCATGGCACAGAGCCCAGCAGCACTCAGCTTTGCAGGTCAAGGCTTTTTAGCACCACCTTTAACAATTCATCTCCTCAGGGTCTCCTGGGAGGGATTCAGCTCCTGAAGCCAGCCCCTGCCCAGCCTCAGGCCTTTCATCCCAGCTCTCAGCTGCTCCAGCAGCTGCAGCTCTTCTCCCCAAAGCAGCAAGGTGCCCCTTGCTTCTGAATGGAAGCAGCAAAGCCCCAAAGCAGGGCACTGAAGAGCAAAAGGAAGCAGCAAAGTCTTGGCTTCCTTTCCTCCCCTGAAGGTTGTGGGAGTGCAGAGGTGAGCCCAGGCACAGCTGTTGCTGGTTAAAGGTTTCTAAAGTCCTGCTTTCTGTTTCCATTCCCATATTCAATATTTTTAAGACATCTGGTAGCCTAAAAAAAAACCTTCTCTGACATTATTTGGCCTTGTTTGGCTTTGGGTGAAGCTCAAAGACATGATACCAAGCCAAGGGCCAGGCACTGGGAAGAGTGTGAGCAGCAGGGCAAGGGAGGTTCTCCCCCTCTCCTCTGCCCTAGTCAGGCCACAGCTGGAGTCCTGGCTCCAGTTCTCATAGAATCCTAGAATGGGCAGGTTGGAAGGGACCCTAAAGATCATCTAGTTCCAACCTCCCCACACTGAGCAGGGATGCCAATCACTAGCCCAGGTCACCCAGGGCTGCATCCAGCCTGGCCTTGAACACTGCCAGGGATGGAGCAGCCACAACCTCTCTGGGCAACCTGGGCCAGTGCCTAACCACTCTCTGGGGAAAGAACTTCCTTCTAATCTCCAATCTAAATTTCCCCTCCTTCAGCTTATAACCATTCCCCCTTGTCCTAGCACAGTCTGACTGCTTAAAAAGTCTCTCCCCTTCTGTCTTATAATCTCCCTTTAGGGACTGGAAAACTGCTCTAAGATCTCCTGGAAGCCTTCTCTTTTCCAGGCTGAACAATCCCAACTGTCTCAGCCTNGGCACTGGAGCAGCTGTGGCAGGAGGAAAGGCTGAGAGCCCTGGGGCTGCTGAGGCTGGAGCAGAGCAGAGCCAGAGGGGAGCTGCTCCATGCTGAGCAAGAGCTGAAGGGTGCAGGGGGCAAGAGGCTGGGGCCACACTCTGCTCAGTGGTGCCCAGGGCCAGGCCAAGGGGCAATGGGCACACACTGGAAGCCAGCAGCTTCCATGGGAGCAGGAGGAGCAAGTTGTTTGGTGTGAGGGTGCAGAGCCCTGGCCCAGGCTGCCCAGAGAGCTTGGGGAGTGTCCTTGTGTGCAGAGATCCCAAAGGCAGCTGGAGGTGATGCTGGGCAAGCTGCTGGGGGTGAGCTGCTGGAGCAGGGGGGATGCACTGCATGATCCCCAGAGCTCCCTTCCCACCCCTATCATGCTGGCATTGTGTGAATGTTCCTCCCCAGAATGGCACTGACTTTCAGATAGAGTCCTGAGCTCCTGCAGGGTCTGCATCCCAAAGCTCTCCCCTGCCCCCTCTCAGACCAAACCTCACCTGCTGCATGTCTCAGCCATTTTATTGAACTTTGCATATGAAAGAACAGTTTCCAGTTCTAATGAAAAAAAAACAACCCAAACCATTACAAAAATAAATTCAACATCAGGTAAAAAAATCACACAACCCCCCCAAAAAAAACCAAACAAACAACCAAAACCCCAAAAGAAAAGAAATAATCACCTTTTTTGGTGTTGTTACCAGTAAATGAACACAAGGCCCACACCATGATGGAGGTCAGGAGGACAATGAGATGTAGCAGCTTGCTTGAGCATCAGCCTGGTGTCAGAAGAACAGCAACTGCAACACAGCTCAAGTGGCAAAACCAGAGTGGAAAACAAACTCAAGAGTAACAAAACCAAGCCTCATCTCTCCAGTCCTGGAGTGCATCCTCTTCCTTGGCACCTCCTGAGCCCAGCTTGCACCTTCTTTGCAGAAGAAGGCTTTAGTCTTCTTTAGGTTGATAGACTGACTGCCAGAAGGCAAAGTTTCCCTTCTCTCACCTGCCCAAAGTGTGTTCCAGCACAGGGAAACATCCCAGCATTCCCTAATGGAGCATGGGAAAGAGGGAAAGCAAAGGCAAAATGGTATCCAGCCACCTCCAGCCCCAGAAGATGCCATGGGAATGAGTTGCATAGTAAAGGATGGGACATGAAGAAGCAGGAGCTGCTTGTGTGGGGGAGGTTGATGGCTGATGCCATGTCCTTCATTTGCAATGTTCTGGGACCTCAGGAGATGACTGCAGAGCCTGAATTCAGCCATGGGAATACCTGACCTTCAGCAGGGAAGGGGATTTTCCTGCCAGACCTGAGCCCCTTGAGCAAGCAAATCTCCTCTCCAAAGGCAGCAGGAGGCAGCAAACCCATTCTTTGGGATTCCAGCTGCCCTGTTCCAGCCACTGCTTTAAGGATCCTAGAATCCTAGAATGGTTTGGGTTGGAAGGGACCTCTGGAGCTCATCTAGTCCAACCCCCCTGCAGTGGCCAGGGACATCCCCAACTAGAGCAGCTTGCCCAGAGCCCTGGCAAGCCTCACCTGCAATGCCTCCAGGGATGGGAACTCAACCACCTCCCTGGGCAACCTGGGCCAGTGTTCCACCACCCTCATGGGGAGGAACTTCTTTCTAATATCCAGTTTAAATCTACTCTTCTCCAATTTAAAACCATTGCTCCTTGTCCTTTCCCTCCAGACCTTTGCAAACAGGCCCTCTGCAGCCTGCTTGACACACTGTGATATTGTGTTTTTAATCAGCTGGATATATCTTTCCTTTGCCTTCCCTCAGCCAGTCCAAGCTCTGCTCTGCAGACATCTCAGGCTGGCTGTTCTCCACACATGGTGGTTGTCTTCTGAAGGCACCAGGCTGTGTCCAAGTGATGACAGCAGAGCTGGCCACAGCAGGCTGAGGCTCAGAGGCTCTGATGCAGCAGCACATGAAGAAGCAGCTGGCTCAGAGACAGCACATGGAGCAAGGTCAGCAACTCTGTACAACAGTAGCAAGAGCTTGGCATGGCATGGCATGGGGCAAGATTGTCACCACTGGGACAGTGTCCATGGGATGGCCACAGGCTGAGCTCTGCTCCAGGAACCAAGCCAACTGAGTGAAGGGAGCTGGATTTTCCCATCCCTGCTTTGCCCAGGAGCAGAGAGACCCTTGAGCAAAGTGGCTGTAGAAAGCAGATGAGGTATCATGATGTTACACACACACACACATACATACACACACCATAAAAAAGCTCTTGGTAACACTGGTGAAAAAGAAAACTCCCTGGAGTACTGGTACATTCTATCCCCCATTGGAAGGGCTACTGGATCAGGGTCCAAAAGAACCTCAACTGAACACCCTGAAACTTCCCAAGAGCCAGGATCTGGGTTGCAAGCCAGAGCAGCAAACCTTCCCTTTCAGGTGCTGTTATCCCTGTGGACAACCCAGGGCTGTCTGCAGGGGCTCAGCCCTTGCTTTGGCTCTTTGCAGCTGTCCTGGAGTGATTAAAATTTAAGAGTGTATGTCATGTTCCCTTTTGAACTTTTGAATTTGGATATGGACACTGTTTCTTTAAAAGAAAAGACTCAGTGGTTGAACTATTTCCTCTCCCTTCTTTCGCCCACGAAAGAATTTGCCGGGAAGAGCCGAGAAACTGATAAGAAAGGAAAACAAAACCCCGCACCTGCGCAGATGTAAACCATCATTNCCAAAACATCAGCATGGCAGAAAATCTCTTGTGGGGTGAGTCCCCTCAGATGGCAGAGTCACTAAAGCCTTTGTTCAGCCCCAGAAGCAGGGTATGAAGCTGCCCCCTCCCCAGGGAAGGCTGCAAACACAGAGAGTTTAGTTGTTTTGGAGGGCAGACCTCCCCCAAAAGCCCAGCCCCACCTCCCCCAGCCTGCAGGCAGCTCCATCCATCAGCATTGCACAGATAGTTGAGCTTCCCAGGGATGGGAAGAGGCTCAGACCTCACTCTCCAAACACTAGGGACTTGGTCTGGTCTTTTGAAGGTCCCCAGAGTTTTTGTGCAGTATGAATTAGTTCAGGTGCAGGATGAGACAGCCTGGCAGGGTTAGGGGGGAGGGCACAGCTTCCCTCTGAGGCACAGAGGGGATAGGTGCCTGCCAGATTAGCTTTGCCTGTGCCATGTTGAGACACAGTTGGCCATGAAGCAAAAAGCTCTGCAAGCTCCTCCTGAGAGCTCTCTGGCTGCAGAGCACCTTGGTGTGTACCAGCTGCCTGGGGATTTGCTGGAGGAGGTCCCTCTCCATCCCCCTGGGGCTTGCTCACAGCAGGGCCCAGGCAAGCAGCAAGCTGAGGAGAGTCACTGCTCCAGTTAGCTTTTCAGCCTGGCTTGCTTTCACTCCACAGGCTGCTTCCCCTCCAGGACTCCCCAGCATCCTTCTCTCCAGCCTTGCCACCTCCAGCACATCTCTGAGGACTCAAGGACCTGCTGTTTGGCCTCTCCAAGCAGTTTTGGTCCCCAACTCACCTCCTGCTGCAAAAGCTCTGAGAATCCTAGAATCCTAGACTGCTTTGGGTTGGAAGGGACCTCTGGAGCTCATCTAGTCCAACCCCCCTGCAGTGGCCAGGGGCATCCCCAACTAGAGCAGCTTGCCCAGAGCCCTGGCAAGCCTCACCTGCAATGCCTCCAGGGATGGCAACTCAACCACCTCCCTGGGCAACCTGGGCCAGTGTTCCACCACCCTCGTGGGGAGCAACTTCTTTCTAATGTCCACTCTAAATCTACTCTTCTCCAATTTCAAACCATTGCCCCTTGTCCTTTCCCTGCAGGCCTTTGCAAACAGGCCCTCTGCAGCCTGCTTGGAAGTTCCCTTTAGGTCCTGGAAGGTCACTAGTAGTTCCCCTGAAGCCTTCTCTTCTCCAGGCTGAACAATCCCAGCTCCCTCAGCCTGTCCTCAGAGCAGAGGTGTTCCAGCCCCTGAGCATTCTCGTGGCTTCCTCTGGACCTGCTCCAGCAGCTCCATGTCCTTTCTGTATTGAGAAAACTGAGTACCAGCAGCATTAACCCTTTCTGGTCCATTTTTCCACAGCTCCAGTGGCCACAGGAATCCTACCATGCTGGGAATGAACACAAACAGGCCCAGGGAGCCAGGTCCCAGTAAGCACCAGCTCCATCTTTGCTCTTCATTGCCCAAGGTGAACAGCACAGCTTTGACTCAGCCTGCTGGGCTTTGCTTGCACTTGTGCATCTCTTTTGCCCATCTCAGCCCCTTCTCCCCAGCCTGCACCTGTGCAGAGCCTCAGAGACATCTATCTGCCTTTGGCATCTCCAAGCCCTGAGCCCATCAACAAGGTCTCCATCATCAACAGGAGGAGGAATTCAAGCCAAGAAATGATCTTTGTTTAAAAGCCAAACAAAAGAAAGGTGACCTCGCCCCAGCCAACACATTCCTCCAAGAAGCACCTCATTTTCCCACCTTTAAGGTTGTTTCTCAACCCTCATTTCAGCTGAAGTTTGCAGGCAGGCCTTAGCCAACCAAAAAGGAGAACTACAGACAAGTGCAGAATAATCCTAGCCCCACAGGATGGCTCAGAAAGCTTCTTGGCTCTCATTCATCTTCACAGCTCTTCCCCAAGAGAGGCAGGCATCCAGGAGCTTTGCCATCAGTTCTCCCATTCCAGATCCAACCCTCCAGGTCAGGTGTTTGTTTTGATGTGCATCCTCACTTGCATTGTGCCTGGAAGCATCTCCTGAATCTCCTGTGGATGTTCTCCATCTCCTGTCTGGCATCTGCTTTGAAATGTAGCTCAAGAGCTCCCTGAATGTTCCAGGTTGTGGTGTTGCCTGGGCACAGTGCTCCTGCCTCTGCTTTCCAGGTACCAGCTGAGGACCTTGGACCATTGAGCAGGAATTCCAGAGTCTGCTTCAGATGCCTGATGGTTTTGTCTCCTGTTGCCTGCTCTTCAGCATCCTCTGCTTGGAACCAAGCTCCAGCTGCCTTGGCTTGCTCCAGGCCAAAGCCTCACTCCCTGAAGCATCCTTGGGGAACTCTTGCAGTGCAGACACAGAGGTGCCCATGCTCTCCTGAGTCCCTGGGAGATGATTTTCCTCCAGAAACCCAGTGCTGCTCTGAGGATCCTCTGGCTCCTCTGGCAGAGGATGTGCTGCTTGGGCTCTGCTGTCAGAGCTGAGCTTGGGGCAGTGTGTGGAGGGGCAGGGGATGGGGCTGGGCTGAGGAGGGGACTCTGAAGCAGGACAGATCATCAACTCCTTTGCCATTTGCATTTATGCCTTGATGGACCTTTTATCCCACTACACTGGGACAATAGTTACCCACATGGTCCTAGGAAAATAGAAAATCATGGAATCACAGGATGGTTTGGGTGGGAAGGGATCTTAAAGCTCATCTAGCCCAAGCCCTGCAGTCTGCAGCTAGAGCAGCTTGCTCCCAGCCCCAAACAACCTGAGCTGCAATGGTGCCAGGGATGCCACATCTCCCACCTCTCTGGGCAACCTGCCACAGGCTCTCAGCACCCTCAGCACCAAACATTTCTTCCTTCTCTCTAGTCTAAATCTCCTCTTTCAGTTTCAAACCATCACCCTTGTCCTGTCCCAACAGCTCCTGCTCAAAGTCTCTCCCCATCTTTCTGCTAGACCCTTGAAGCACTGCAAGGCTGCAGCAAGGTCTCCTGGAGCCTTCTCTTCTCCAGGCTCCACAAGCCCAACTCTCTGAGCCTGTGCTCCCAGCAGAGAGCTTCCAGCCCTCCCAGCATTGCTGTAAGGTTATAGAAACTCCAATGTTCAGTTTCTCAGCCCAGTGTTTGCAGGGCTCAGCTCCTCAGCTGCCCCAAAGCTCCTCAGTGAGCCAGAGGAGCCAGCAGGGATCAGCTGCCTCCTGCTTCCTCTGCCAGCAAGACCACACTGCAATATTCCCCCTGGGGAATAGCAGAGAAGATCACTCAGGCTCCCAGGAGGTGAAGCAGCAGCATGAGCAGCCAGGATTGGGGATCTGTACCTCTTCCACCCTTGGAAATGGGATTTTTCCTTAGTTTTTCATGGAGTGATGCTGGAAGCAAGGCGTGACTTGCTGACCACTTGACATCTGTGGAGATGTTCCTTTCCCAGTAAGGAGTTGAACTGACAGCCTTTGGTACAGCACAGACCTGCCTAGAAAGAGCTTGGGCATGGAAGAATGGAACAGAAATGATGGATGGGAGAAGAATCAACAGTGAGAGCAACCAAACTTCCCTCAGCTCCCTCCCACCCTGAGCAGAACCCTTAGACTCCTCAGCAGTAGCTCTGGGTGCTGTTTCCTTTCTGGTTGCTTAAGCTTTCAAGAGATTATATTAAACAATAATAATAACAATAATAATCAAAGACTGAACCAATGTCCAAATGGATTCCCACCTCCTTCCTTGGTTCAGTCCCAATGTATTGCACATGAGTTGAAGAGCATCTTTCCAGCTGCAAAGATCTTCCCTTCTCCAGAATGCTTGTTAGGAAACACAGATGAGCTGGAAAATATTCCATGGAGAGATGAAATATGCCATGGGTTTAAGTGGGGAGGATAGAACCTCCCCCAGCAGCATCAGTGTCCATGGCCCGGTGTCACATCAGTGCCCGTGGCACGGTGTCACATCAGTGCCCATGCCACGGTGTCACATCAGTGTCCGTGGCACAGTGCCACATCAGTGCCCGTGGCACGGTGTCACATCAGTGCCCGTGGCCCGGTGTCACATCAGTGTCCGTGGCCCAGTGTCACATCAGTGTCCGTGGCACAGTGCCACATCAGTGCCCGTGGCACGGTGCCACATCGGTGCCCGTGGCCCGGTGTCACATCGGTGCCCGTGGCCCGGTGTCACATCGGTGCCCGTGGCCCGGTGTCACATCGGTGCCCGTGGCCCGGTGTCACATCGGTGCCCGTGGCCCGGTGTCACATCGGTGTCCGTGGCACGGTGTCACATCGGTGCCCGTGGCCCGGTGTCACATCGGTG
>VWZO01006088.1:8638-66723 GCA_013396975.1 Bucco capensis
CACTGATCTCCAGCTGGACTTTGAGCCATTGACCACTACCCTCTGGATGCGACCAGCCAGCCAGTTCCTTATCCACTCCTTTTTTTCTTTCTTTCTTTCTTTGCTTCCTTTTTTCTTTTTTTTAATCACCCTTTCTCCTACTCTTCTCTTCCTCATCTCCTTCTCTTTTTCCCAATAAGTGGAGAGATTTATTTGAAGAACAAAGGCGTAACTAGCAATAACACATAGAATTATTTTCTGAAAGAGCTTGCTAGTCCCTTATTAACCATGGGAGAATACTTGCTAAATAGAACCAGCAAACCAGCAGACTAAGAAGCTAATTTCCAACAGTGACCTGTAAAAAACATGCTTTTGAATCTGCCATTAAAAGGTCTGAAAAAAATATATTTAGTTGTCATAATAGGTATTGAAGTTTCTATAAAAGCAAATTCTAGCTGCAGCGAAACTGCTAATACAGACATAGGACTCCATGATTTAACAATCTCATCCTGATGGCAGTGTGGAAGTGTAATAGCCAGAGAAGCACCCAAGTGTGAGACTGACACAGGCTTCTTTAGGCTTATGGAAATCAGGGCAGTTTTCACTTATTCTTCCAACAGTCCTGGAAAAGCCCTGGCTGCTGGAGCTGGTGGAGGCTTTACAGCAGGATTCCATATTTCACTCTGTGGAATGTAAGTTGTTCTAACACACTGCAAAGTGCATTTTTAATAACAAATGTATAAATACCTCAGAAGATAGCAGACAGGCAGAGCTGCATGATTTAATTAATGTGGAGACGTTAATAAGCTTCTTTGTTGAATGCCTTGCAAGGTTGTTTGCATTGTACGTGAGTGATAGTGGTGCCTTAGAACTACACAGCATTATCCAAATAATCCCTCCTGGCCCATTACTGGTTAGTTTCAAGTTAAGATCTTGGCCACAATGCAGGGCTTTCAATTGCACACATTTCTAAGCCTCTGCTCTATGGAGTTCATTACAAACTCTTCATTAACTGAAGTTAATATCCTATACCCTACAGTAAGCATAAATAAAGACAAAACAAGTGCAATGTGAGCACAAAGTCCAGGAAGAATCTCTGAGAATTTCTTGTTTTCTTATAATCATTGCAAGTTTTACATACTTTGTATGTGTTTAACCTTATGTCTGGATATTTTTGCTTCTGTCATTTTGGAACTTGGCCCATAAATTTCAAGACTCTGTGCTGGATATGCAAATATATATTCTATATGTTTTTCTTGATGGGACTTTAAATATAGCAAATCTAATTCAAGTTTCTTTTTTTTCCTCTTTCTTCCTTCCTTTTTTTTTTTTCCTGTCTTTCTTAGACCTTCCATCAAAGTTCTAAGACAAACATATTAGTCAAGCAATTGTGCACTGTTAAATATGCTGTTGCAAGAAAAGTTTCTTGAATAATCTTTTCTACTTGCTTTAGGGGCATGTTACTAGCCTATGTCAGAGTTCAAGCTATGAAGATAAAGTATTAAATTATTTTCTTTATTTGGACTATGATGTAAAGTTTGGACAGTGACGTCTGAAAGTAGCTCTTCTGTGAATAATACATTTTTCTTCAATTTAGCACTAATTATTTATGCTGTACTTTAATTGGCTATTCTTATGTATGGTGTGCTTTGTAACTAACTGCAAGAATAAGAGACACCCTGAAGTTTAACTGACTCTATCCATTACCGTGTGAACCACATCGTGCAGGTTTGCATAACAAACTTTTCTCAAGAGATTCGTGGGAAAGGCATGAGAAGGGTTGCATAGAGTCTGGTAAAGGAAGGATATTCAGTGCTGCTGTTCTTACATACTTGTACATTTATCACTTCCTATCATCTCACTGGTTGTTAACCTCAAAAGTAGGACAAACTGCTCAAAGAGTTATTATGAGGCACTTACAGGGTATCACAAAATTGGTTAGAAACAGAAACCAATGCAACAGTTAACAGCTGTATTACCAGCCAGTGATTCTCAGTAATCATAAAGCCCACTGCTCCTTAGTGCTCACTGTGCTTTCACTTGTTTTCATGAAGCATAGGAGGGTCTTGGTGAATGGGTAACAGTATTTAGACTCTTAATCTGAAGTTTACTGAGCAGCTCTGCATTGCTGCTATAAGAATCCTTCTGGGGTTTGCATTAGCAGAAGTCCAGAGTGTCTTCAGCTCTTTCTAAATGCAGTGGAGTGCAAAAGTCACCCAACACCTGTGAAAATGGCCCTGTCTCTTCAGTTTAGTGCTGCCTAGGGCCATAAACAGTATGGGGAAGAGGACAGATATTAGGGTTTAAAGAAAAAGTGTGTGAAGTAGGTGGTTTCAAGGATTAAAGGAAAAAAAAAGGCAGACAGTTGAGTTATATAAGGAATATCATTTAGGGGTTGCAGCTTCCCTCAGCAAGAGCAGCACAAGCAGCAAGGTGTAACGATGCTGAGTGGAGGAGCACTGTACCTGCAGGAGGAGTCATGACCTGCAGCACACTTACCCAGAGTAGACTCAGGCACACATAGCCTGGTCCTCAGCCTATTTGTGCTGCACGCATCCCTAGGCTGAAGGACAAACACAGCCAGCTTGGTGGGACCCAGCAGCCTGCAAGCAGCTCCTGCTACCAGATCCTGCACCATTGGTGGGGCCTTGACTGCAGCTAACAGTGCAGCAAGAGGTTCTCCTGAGAACATCCTTTCTTTTTGACTGCAGAAATGACAAAGAGCATTTCCTTGTAAGAAAAACCTGTAATAGCTTGAAAGACCAAAAATGGAGACTCTGTGTTTTGGATAGGATCTGCATGTCGTGCTGCATGTGGATCAGGGTCCTGTTCAATGCTACACCACTCAGGACTCTCAGCATCTAAAGGGCTAAGTGATCATCTGTGCTGTTCTCATCTTATACTGTTAACGCTAATAAACAGCATTTTAAGTTATTTCTCACAGAATCTCGGTTCCTTTCTTGCATAACAGACCTGCACCACCAGGTGCAAAATACAAAACAGGTTGCAGACATGGCTCTCATGGGGGTTGGGGACCAGCTAGAAGGAGCCAGTGCAAGTCCCTCATTCACGCAATGATGAAGATGAGAATGATGGAAAAGATTCTGAATACATACCAGCAAATCATAAACTGAAGGCTGCTATTCAAACTGTGAGCCCTAAATAATCCTCTTCCCTTCCTGAGATGGAGGATATGAAACTCCATTCCTGTACTTGCATGCCAAGTGCCACTCTAGACCAACCAAAAACCAACTATAGTTCTACATCACACCTCACTGGGCTGTACAGGCTCTATGGGCCCTGGCATGCAAGTAGTATGATGCAACCTGTCAGAAAATAGAATGCTTGGATTTGCCTTGGGCGGGGGGGAAATTTCCAGCTTCCAATCTCCTGAAGGGGAACAAAATCAGGCATAGGGAGATCAGTGTTACTTAACTGCTGATTCAACACTCAGAAAACTATATGTATGAAAACAATTACCTTTAGATGAAAGAATGATGAGTACATTAAGCGAACATAGCGGAAGATGACTCATAAAATATTCCATTGTCATTAATGCAAAGAGTAGTTAACTAGAGAAATAAAGAATTAAAAGGTTGGACCTCTCATTAATACTAATCTTGTGTGCATGTTTCTATATTTTACAGCTATCTGGTTACTTGCATATATTTCATTTAAAGTGTGGTTTAAGTACTGCCCACTATAGCTAATGTTTTTTTGTATGATTATATACTCCTAAAAGCTTATTTTGGGACTAAAACATTTCAACATTGTATTTTGATCTACATTTAATTTATGTTTCAAGGAGAGAGAGGCTAAAATCTGTGAAACTAACTGAATTTTCAATCTCTTGGTTGATCAGAAAAGAAAAAAAATCCATCACAGCTCACATGTACATGCTGTGTTGTTTTGGTCATCCTGAAATAGTAATTCATCAGGATTCCTGTTGGTTTGTATAATAGTATTTCTGGTTGAAACAAAAGATTTCTTCAGCCTGGAACAAAATGTTTCTGTTAAATCTGAGGGTTTTTAATTAAATAAAAACCTCTTGGAAATGAAAGACAACCCTCATAGCAAGATTCAAGAACTACTCACAAAACGCAGAAAGGACTATACTTCTGCCAAAGAGGCCAGTCCAGAGCTTATTCTGTGGTGTGGAAGAGACAGGTTTCAAACCTTTATTTGCATAATTTGGCACAGGGCTTTGAGTTCTTGAATGTTCTGAGTGTTACTTCTGACTTCAATGTTCCTTGAGCCACGAAGGTAGGCATTTTCCACAGTCACCTCTTATGGATATTTATGTTCCTGAATCTTGCCATTTCGGTGGACTGTAAAAAAAAGGAGTATTTTGCACAGTGGAGCAGAGCCCAGTGATAGCTATAACAGAGGCAGGTACAACATTAAATTCAGGGGTTTTCTCAAGATCTGAAAGCAGCATGGTCACACTATCTTCAGGAGGAATCTGAGCTAGCCTGCCTCTCAGGTGTGATGATACGTTGCTACCACTGAAGCTTTTCTGATCCTATTGCTTGTTTAGTCCTGCCTAGCTCTGGCAATTCTATATGATGCTGAGTTGTGGCTGGTATATAGTAGTTAAGTAATGTAGTAGGTCTGTCCCCACTTCCTCCTGACACATGCACATAAACACATACAATCTCCCCACTGTCATTAGATCTGTCCAAGGTTGTGTCTTGTGTTCCCTTATGAAGTTAGCTTTGAAAAGACTCAAAGTAAAAACTTATTTCAATGTTTCTGATACTTTAATCCTTTTTCTTTGTAGCCAAATACACTTCTTCTATTTATGTTTCAAACACCAGTTTTAGCTGCATATTGGGGAAAACTTCTTTGTGAAGACAGCCAAGTAGTGTGGTGAGTTGCCTAGAGAGGTTGTGCAATCTCTGTCCTTGGAGTTTTTCAAGATATTACTGAACAAAGCCATGAGCAACCTGGACTCACAGATGACCCTACTCTGAGCAGCAGTTGGTTAGCATGAGGTCCATGCCAGCTTGGATAGCTTGTGACCCCAGGGTCTGGTCTAGACATTCAGTTCCTTCTACTCTCATCAACTTCATTGGAAACTGCAAACAGATTCATGAGATCAGGTCTCTTCAGTGGTGTTAAGTGGCAAGCAGTTGCAGAACAAGCTGCATTACCTAGAGACTAAGCCACTGTGTCAGGCCTCAGAAAATCAAGGCATCCCCTGAGAAAGCCTCTTTTATCTTCTGTGCCCGTCTGTTCCTCTCCCTGTTTTTTCTCATATATTTTGACAGGTAGATTCTTTGGAGACCAACTCCATCATGGTGCTTACAGTCTATAACAAGGCTAGGATTCAGTTTCATTTGGGACTTCCTGACTTGGCTGTTAAGTAAATAATAATTCTTTCAGCTGACCCATGCCAGTTCACACCCTTTTAAGGGATAGTGAAAGCCAGAAGGATCATGTACTCTCTAATTATATACTTTGACCTCCAAATAAAAAATTTACTTAGTACTTAAGGCAATGTAAGCAATTACTACAGGATTGAGGCCCAGAAATATTGTACTCTGTATTGTTTCCAAATAAGCATCTACAAATTTAAAGTTGTCTAAGCACAGGTTAAAAAAGTCAACTAAAATGTGAATATTAATGAAAGGCCTATCCATCAGCCTCAAATAGTTGGTATGTGATCTAACAAAGATAAGCATTTTTGAAAGTTGACTAGTGACTGGGAAAGAGAGCATATTTCAAATATTTGCCTATAAAATACGCATGCAAGGGCATGGACTGTCCATCAACATCTATGGGACAAAATCCTGCCCTCCATCGATACTAATGACTCCATATGCCAAGGAGTGTGATAAGGGGCAAAGTGGGACTGCTATAGGACTGTGTACCTACAGGGTTCATGCCTGGCAGCCTGCCTGCACAGAGAAGGATGGATCACACTACACAAAGGTGAGGCTTGAAATTATGAAATGGGTTAGCTTATCACTCATCCTCACAGACTGCAAATACTGTAAAATCATATCTGACTGTGGCTTGCAATAATGTATGTAACATAGTTCTATATTTGCTCAGTGTTGAAAGAGGAAAATTCCTCTTGCTTATTTCCCCTTAGAAAGCAACCCAGCCATTAGACTACAGGCTCAATAAGATCCTTTGTGGTTCAAACAATTTGTAGAGCCTGCACACAAAATTTGTAAACTCTACCCTGTTATTCCTTGTTTATGTCAAATGTCTATTCAATCAGTGAATTAGCTTCAAGGCATTCAAAAAACAAAGATTGTTTATTGAAATAGTCTACCCTTTTGAAAATCATACCTACAAATGTGTGTCTATCTTGTATGAATATATAGACGGATGTGTATGTCCAAACTATCTCAGCATCTGTGTGTGGTTTATGGGAAGGCACAGGACTTGCAGAAGCTGGCAGGCAAGTCCTCCATTCTGAATTGGGAGCAATTTATCTCAGAAGAGATACCACCTGAGGTTCTGAGCCTACAGGATAGCCTGAGCAAAGACTAATTCGTTGAGCTTGAGGGGATTCCTGTCAGCACTTACAAAAGACAGATAGGCCTTTTTCCTTGCAGTCTAAGAAGTAGACAATAGACAGATAGAAACAGAAAAAGGGAAAACAGAAAGTATACTGGCACCTAAAGATAAAACCTGGATAAAACTTTGCATCTGCAAAGCCTTTTGCCATTAGTCAGTCCTTAAAAAGCAGATATCAAGTTACAATCACCTTCCATGCAGTTTTTAAGTACACAGGACACTCTTGCGAAGGGATCTAGTTGTTTTGGGAAGTTGAAAGGTCATAATGGCATGGAATGCATTTAAGCCTAGGTCCTGAACGCTCTTGTCAATAGATAACATCTACCTAATAGTGTTTTCCCTAGGCTGTAATAAGGCCAGTGGAGGAGACGATAATTTCAGAGGCATAAACAGTTCACTAGTAGTTCACTTCTGTGCAATGAGCCAATATAGACAGAGAATTTGTTCCAAAGTGTCATAGTTAATATTTGAAAATGAGTAGGTGAATGTTTCATCTGTTGGGTTTTGGTTTGAGGCTTATTTGGAGTGGTCTCATGTACCAGGCATAAGTCATACTCCTTTTACATAGTTCAATTAAAATATTGTGTTCAAACACATTATGCAAATTGATGGTTCAAAATTACTGAAGAGTGGTTACAAATATTGCCAGGTAGCTTTGTGGTCACTTACATCTTTCACTCAGCCTGGAATACTTTCCAAGAAAGCTTTTAAATATTGAAACTTTTTTCTAGTACTTCTACTTGCTATTTCCCTTGGTTTAATTACAGCAGTCCAAGATGTCAGGGGCCATAGAAACACTGAGAAAAAGAAGAAGTAGGAGGGAGGGAGAGAGAGAGAGAGAGAGAGCACTCCGAGCACTCTCTAAAAGGAAAAGTGATGGCAGGGGAGAATAAAGTAAAATTCATCTAAGGAATTAGTCTCAATTTCAAAGTAATATTCATAGACCATTTAGAATGTCACCATGCTTCTTAAAAACTTTGATTGATGGTATCTCTTGGCAGGATAATGTAACACCCAAAAGAATATTGGTCTGTGTTAGATTACTTTTTCCGTTTTTTTCCCCATTCCCAAATTTGTGTGTGAATTTTAATGTGTATGAAAGTCAGGGAGCTTCTAGAGGCCAAGTGTACTGTAGGCAGGAACTGAATAGGCATCTCCAAAGGTTCTGCCACTGTGTCTTATTTGCCCCTTCACATATATGCACACACTGCTCCCCACTTTACTCCACCTTGAGCAGTGAGTCATGGAGGAGGTTGGTTTTGCTGAGTGATGCCAGCCCAAGGGGTGGTTTCACGATGTGATCAAGAATGAACTGGAATGCATAAGGGGTTTTTGCTGGAGCAATATTATTGAATTTCATTCTAAAAGTTGTGGATGAAAAAAACTTAACGGTTTATTTTGTAAACATCTAAATCAACGTTTCATTTCAGACTACTGAAATCTATATTATATGATTAACAGACTTAAAGAGATTTAGAGGTATTTCTCACTTTATTGCAACATTTGAAGTGACCCTACCTTGCCACCTTATGGAGACAGGGAGTTAACAAGAGAAAAAAAGGGGTCTATCAACATGTAGAAATGAAGGGCTTTGCTGCCCACTTCTCACGTCCTTCCTTTACTGTTTCCCATTCTGATCTGTGCAATCATCTTTTATTGCTTATTGCTGAGGCTCCTTCTCTTTACTTTCTTCTCAACCTGCTCCCCTTTCTCCCTGATTTCTTAAAACTTCTGCTGAAAAGGATTCCATACAATGAGACTCTTCTCAGCTACTGCCACGATCTCCTTCTTGCCCTATGACCCATGTACACGATGCAGTTTGTTGGCCTGTGGGTCTTTATGTGAAATGAAGTTCACAATTGTGAACAGATCAAACTGCTGGGAGAGACCAGACAGGACAGTACTGTGAGCCCTAAACTCACTGTTTCCCCTCTAATGACAGCATTGTGGTTTGTAGGATGTATCAAATACCCAGGCTGCCAACCTCCATGACACTGCCTGAATGAGTCATGGTCTTCCATGAAATGATGCAGGCACTCAGGAGACAGAGAAGCAAAGCCCTGTAACGATTAAGGATATATGGGAGCCTCTCACTGCCTTCTGTACTTGCTATAGTAAATTTGCACCTGAGGCTTTGGTGCAATGTCACTATTTGAGTAGATGTATCAGAAGAAGAACACGAGTGAACACACCCTAGTGTCATGCAGGTTATCGTGGCAAGTTCATTTTTCAACCTGAGGGTGGTGAAGACATGGTAGTGGAGCAGACAGAGATATTGTGGTTAGAACCATAAAGGTGTTATGACCCAACAGCTGCTATCGAACCTGTTAGGAGCCATCCTTGCACCGCACTCATAGACAGACAGCTAGCCAAGAGGATCATCTTGAGCCCTCATACATACAATATTTCATGGAAAGAGCACTGTCAGGAGGATTAAAGCAATATTGTTTGTCAGGACTGGTTTTATGCATAAGTGATACAGGCAGCCATGCTGCAAATACCATGCTGGAGTTAAGATGATCACTCTCACCACTGGCAAGGGGTTTCAAGGTTTCCAATCAGAAATGCAGAACAAAATGCAGACGTTGCAAACTCATGCAAATTTAGACTGAAACAAAGGTCAGTGGAAACCCTTGTGAACTACTGTTAATCTCTGAGATTCTTAGGGCTCTCTGACTCTGCATTTTAATAAGTTGGAAAGGTTTTCAGTTTTGTAGAACTAATCAGAACACTGACTGGATCCTACACCTAGATAATTAAATTCCTTTTTTTTCTTCCTTAACACTGCAAGCAGAACTTCAGGACAGACAAATCCAGTTCTGTAGGGTTTTAGTGATTGAAATTCTGTGTTTACATGCCAATTTTCCAGCTGATAATTCTTAGAGTAGTCAGGACATAAAGACCTGAAAATGAGTACATATCTAGATGACCATCAGTGTATAATTAGTCCATTAAAATTGTCAAGATGCTACTTTTGGTTAGTTAAAAGATAAATCAAAATCATTCTTTTTTCTTTATCCCAAGGAGAAAGCAAGCTTATTCCTTCACCTGTGATTTATGATCAAGGGTGTGTTGATGTTATAATACTCTATCGACATGCTAAATGGGCTTGCTTGTAATTCTGAATTGTTATTTTCAGTATAACTGCAGGTAAGCTAAGTTAAAGTCAATGAGAACTGTGCTGAGAATGTGAAAAGTGGCGTTAAATTTTAAGCCCTCTGAAAAAAAATCATAGTCTAGGTGGTTCATTGTGAACATTCAAAGACATCTTTTGACTGCATCTCAATCCCCATATGTAAAATGGAGATGATAACAGTGCCTTAGCTCACAAGGTTTCTGTAATGATCAGCTCATTCAGTTTGTACAGAACAGAGGATCAGAACTGCCAGTGCCCTGAAGCTCCAATCTTTTACATCAGACAATGACCTGGCCTCAGGCAGAACATCATTCATGCCAAGAATCCTTCTTAATTGGTGGCCATGTAACACTGACATATTGAGCTAGTTGTGCTGTGAGGCAATGTATCATGAGACATGTACATTCTCAGATAAGAAAATGTATTGCAATGCTGTAGATTCTTGTTTTTACATCAACAATTGCATTTTGATTGTGGTTTTTCATTTTGCAAATATAGTTTTGAATGAGCAATTTTTGTGTTCACAAAGCTTGGAAAAAGCATGCACTGTGTTGTAGGAAGCTAGAGGAGCTACCTGATTTGAATTCATAAGTTCCTTTTATTCTTTTTTTTACCAGAGTTTTTAATAGATAAACACTAAGAATGGATAATTTGCAATCATCAGCTGTGTTAAGCTTGCTCTATATGCATGGCATAGTTTTCCCCTGAAAATCTTTGTTTGGAATGCAAAAATTTACTTGTGAAAAATTACACATATAAACTATCCAGCATATTTCCAAAGGATAGCAAGACTGCCTCTGACAGTTTGGCCCCAGAAGTCCCAAATCTGCAATACTTGTTTGGATGAGTTTGTTTTATTTTTGTCAAACTTTTTTTTCCCTATCCAACTTGTACAAACTCTTTGCATATTTTTTTAATACTCATGAATAAAAGATATTCCTGTGGACTGATGTAGTACACAGGCTTTCCAGATCAAATGTTTTCCTTCTCCAGGTGAAATGTGGAAATGAGAGATAGCGTTGTCATTATACTGTATTATTTGTTTGTTTGAACAAATATGGCCACAGCAATCATTTTCATCGATTTTCTAAGAATAACAGGGTGTTTTTTTTCGACAGAAATCAATAAATGCAAAATTTTCCATAAAGCCTTCAGTGAAAAATATTCCTCCCTCAATCTCATGTATATTAAAGTGCACAGAATATGCTGACTAGCATAATGCAATAAAAGTGATTACTGGGAGGCAGTGGAGGTGATTAAATATCACAGAGTAGTCAGAGTTACCTGAAAATATGCATCCAACACTCAAGAGAGGGAAAAAAACCCAACATCACAACAGAAAAATTCTTTGGAAGCTTGCAACTCCCAGTCAGCCACCCTGTTCTATACATGGCTCCATGGATGGGGTTTTAATAGATGCGTGACAACAGCAGGCATTGTCTTATACAATGTGAATAAGTTCATCATTAGAAGGTAGGCAGCTGAACGTCCATTGTAACATACATATATTGACAAGGAAGGTTTAAATTCTCCTGAGAAAACAACATAGGCAAAGAATCTGCCTGTTTACAATTGACATGGTTAAATATTGAGAAGCTTGTTCAACTGGTTGCTGTGTGAACTGAAGAATTTACTCTTGGCACTGGGGAGGCTAATTCCTTACTTGATGACTAGCTGACTTGGCCACACATTTCTAAGTCCGAAAGACAGTAATGATTTAAAGCAGGGAAAAACCATCAATTAGTCATTTTCAAACTCCCTCGAGGTATCGAAAGTATGGAAACTGTAATTTGCAGTGTAGAGAAGTAACTTAAGTCTTAGAGTAGAATATGTTGATGATGGCATGAAACTTTAACAAACACAAGATTCTTTGGTCTTCTTACTAAATTTATTGTCAATATGGGTGAAATCTGAGAAGGGAATATGAGTAATGAACCACAGATCAGATAAATCCCCATAGATATCCCACTATTCATTAGAACACACATTCTCTGTTGAAAATGTACATATTGGAGTTGATTATTTTTACTGGACCTCTTCTTCACATCCTCCATCTCCCTATAGTGCCAGTCTTCAGCTTTTTGTCTCATTGCAGACCCCCACTTTTAATGCACTACCAGCTTTCCAGTCTACTTTCTTTCTTTCAAAACCCCTCTAAGCCTTAATTTATTCCAGATCTTTCTTTAAATGAGAAGAATGAGAAAAGTAATATAAACAACGGGTCTGGTCCCAGGAGTTCTTGAACACCTCCAACTCCATACTAGCTTCAGTCAAAATTCTAAGTTCTCAGCTCACCTTCTCTGAGACCTGACTTCTCATTAATCCTCAAAATATCATGTTTACTCCTGACTGTTGATCTTAGATCTCCCCTATTTGTTTGACATAAATACTTTCCAGTTTATTTGACTGAAGCTCTCTGTATTTTAACTTATATCCCTGTGAATTGACTAATTTCATCAAGATTTGCGTCAGTAATATTCCTTTACATAGATTTCTGCTTCCTGGAGCCCTGAACAAATTTACAGATCAGAGTTGCTCCCAAAAAGATGTAGACTTCCAGCTGTCTACGCACAAAAGCATATGTTTAACTTAAGTCACACTACCCAAGTTGGTAGAGCTCTGTGCTGCCAGTGAGCCCTGCAGACCTTTGTCCATCCAGGCATGGCTGAGTAACTCCCTGCCTCATCATGCTCAGCTTCCTTTGGGATTCACAGACCCACATTTAAATTTCCTCGAGGGAGGAGCACAGCTGTAGCCCAGTACTATAGGCATGTCTCAGAGGAAGAATAGTTGCATGGCTCTTCCAGAACTGTTTATGCATTCTGCTGGGTACTTTTTTAATCTGTGTTTCAAAAACTACCCTGAAAGCAAAATCCCCAAGTCAGAGGTTCACTTACAGTATGTAGTGGGAACAAATGTTTGAGAAGGTTTGAATAAGATCATATTTTGCTTGGAAGATTAAGACAAATTGCAAAAGCATCCAAGATTAGTAAAAGGCAGTTTATTGTTGTCTATTCACTGAATTATGTACATTTTGGATTTCAATGGGGAAAAAAGTCGCATCTGATCTTGTCTAAAAAATAATTTAACATGCTAAACAAAAGCATCATCCTGAAGCACCTGCTCTCAGAAAAGCCTTCCAAGTACTTTATAGGCTAAAGTATGAAGAATATTCTGAAACTTCAGTGTATAATAGAGGATATAAGTGTCTTGGCATAGCTCTTCCTTACATTTTCCAAGAACACAAATGCTGTCAGAAATTATTGCATAGCTCTTGAGGGTTTTTACTCTCTATTACACAGATATATTTTCTAAGACTTATTACCATTACCTTTATTATTAGTTGATACTACTGAGAGAATCTAATGACCAGAAACAAATCTAAAAGACACCAAAGTTTAGGAGTATATTTTTCTAGCATTTTTCTTCATAGTCTCCATACTATTCACTTTTACCTGGAAATTAAAATCGTCTGAAATGTCTTTATAAATGCAAAGCTCACCTTCTCTCTGTTAAAACAATGTCATGCTGAGGCCATGTTAAAACACAATGAGACAGAGAAACTTTGATTGTGTTTCTCCTTTATCTTAGTAGTATGATAGCTTTAATAATAGATCCTACCTATTCTTCCATTTAAATCAATCGTAAATCCCCTCACTCATTTCAATGGGACATGCCCTGGGCCAAGTGCATTGAAAATGCACATTGTGTTCAAATCATTGTTATGAAATTGTAAAATAATTTATATTGTTCCCCTGTCTTCTGCTAGGTTCAAAGATTTTACTTTTATTGGTTAGCAGAGCTGTACAGCCTGAGAAGAATGGGTGTCTATGTACAGCTGGGCCACACTGGAAAGAAGAAAGCTGAGCTGAGGGGTGAAACGATGAGCTTGCAGCATTTCACCAGTATAAACAGGGTGGATTACAGCCTCCCACTCATGGAAAAAACAGAGCATGGCCCTACTCCAGCTCAGCTGACCACAACCAGTTCAGTCTGGAGAAGAGAAGACTGAGGGGGGATCTCATAACAGTTTATAACCTCCTCACCAGAGAGGGGGAGTGGGGGCTAAGCTCTTTAGTGGACAGTGACAGGACACGGGGGAATGGTATGAAGCTGTCCTGGGGGAAATTCAGGCTGGATGTTAGAAAAACATTTTTCACCCAGAGGGTGGTGGAGCATTGGAATAGGCTCCCCAAGGAGGTGGTCATGGCTCCAAATCTTGTGGAGTTTAAGAGACACTTGGACAATGCCCTTAGTCACCTCGTGTGATCTTGGGGATTTTGTCCTGTGCCTAATGGGAGTTGGACTTGATGATCCTTGTGCGTCTCTTCCAACTCGGATTGTTCTAACCATAACCAATTCTGCTTGGCTGCTTTTCAGGCCTGAAGTAACAGTCCTGGAAGTCTGGGTCATAGATGGCATTAGTGCATCCAAGCAGGGCTGCAGCTTGAGTAATCTCGGGACTTCACTTGAAAATAATAATGACAGAACTAAACTCATATAACTTCAAAATTGAATGCCAGCTGGACAGGAAAAAAAAAAAAAAGGACAAAAACCAAAACCAAACCAAACAAAAACAAACAAACAAAAAAAAATCAACAACGACAAACCAAAAAAAAACCCCAAAACCAAAATGCAATGTAAGGACAGAACATTTTTCTAAGATAAATGTGGATAGGTGAAGCTAAATTAAAACACCTTTTGATTGTTTTTACCTTTTAGTCACTGTTTTTGAGCGAGAGCATAAACAAAAAATGTAATTCAGTACATTATTGGGAGAAATCATACCATGAGGATAGAAGTCCAGATGTCTCACTCTAGAAGAGGAAGAGCATCATGCTGAAAATTTCCATATTAGAAGGATATAGCCACACTTTTTTTTACCTTTCTCTTGAAAGATTTTTAATTTTTAAAAAATATTTTTTACAATTTCCAAGACTAATTCATACCTGAGTGTTTTAATAATGACTTCAGAGCTGCACGCTTTTTCATTATAATAGCATTCATATTCGCTTTCCTGCTCACCATCCCATGGACTACCAAGTTTGTACCTTTTCTCCTCAAAAGGTAAAGGTTCCACTCCAAACTCAAATTTTCATGTGTGAGGTTTCCAGTAGGCCAAGCTACAAGAACAGATGCAGAAGCTCTGAACATTTGCCTGTAATAGCCACAACTGGTTATCAAACTGCTGGATATAGACTATTCTCAACCCAGAATCAATATAACCATGTAAGTCCTGCACTGTGCCTGATCTACCCCACCTGCCTGGAACTCCGGAGAGAGACAAATGCTGTTTGAGCATGTGAGTAAAAAGTCATGTTGGGAACGCTGATATAATAAAGCAGTAAGTTTGTTAATATTGAAATATAAACAGGCACAGTCTGAAAATCACTTGNTAGCCACAACGACGATAAAGATAAAAAACACAGCTTCTTCCCACCTTTGCTACCAAGGTAATGAGAGTTTGAGCAAATATATTAAATGAAAACAAAGATCAAAAATGACCCCAAATCCTTCACTTTTCCAAAAGCTGTATCCTGCTTGGTAAAACATCTATATGTTCTGTACCCTAGCTACCTATAATAACAAATTAACAGTCTTAGGCTCACATACTCAGAGTTTCTCTGTAAGGCTTGATTTTAGCAATGACCTCTTTAAGAGATGTGGAGTTGTACAATAATCTAGAGAAAAAAATTACTTAGTGGATAGATATAAAATCTGCAGTCTAGGCACCCATCATCAGAAGTTCAGATCTGTCTGGAAAAGTTGCAGATGGTTGTGAAGTCTACTGAAATGTCTTCTAAACTACTCACCAAATGTATGTACCAAATCTTTCCTGCAAACAAAGCACCTGGCAGACAAGTAATTTCTTAATTTAGACTGTTTTGAAAGTTCTATCATCTACATATTTACAAAATCATCAGTTATTCTTTTTCACGTCAGTCCTTTGGGTTTCAATCAAACATATAAAAGATCAGTGGTTTCACATTTGTCTAAATAAGGTAATGGTGTGCTAGATAGCCACAGAAATGGGGCAAGTCTTGTCTCTCTGTGCTATGATGTGGCTGACCCAGAATGCAAGAAGAAGAATGCTGTTAAATGACCAATCACAATCTTCTCAAACAAATTGCTTGGAAGCAGCTTGTCTACTAACAGAAGAACAGCAAAGGAAATGTTAAAAATTATGTCAGGGATTTAATGTGAACTGAATTCCTTTCAAGTCAAATGGAAATATTCCTGTGAGTCTGAATGGACTGTGAACTTGCTTAAAATCATTGGGTCATCAGTATAGGTGAGAATGTCATATGAGAAAGGTACCTTGTGTGAATAGGCACATATTAAAATGAATTAAAACTGGTACAGGATATGTAATAAGGATGATTGATATTGAGCTTAATTCAGAAAATTTATTTCTGGTAAGTGGGATTTTGAGAAATGTTCAAACACTATAATTGTATATATTCAATGGATGAAGAAAATATATTAACACAAGTTTTTGAGAAAAAAAGCTACATATCATTTTCAAATAAAAATATTATTCAGAAAATTGTCAAAATTGCTTTAAAATAGCATCAAGTAAGGTGTAGCTATCACTGCTAGACCAGCAATAAATCACTTCGTTTGTGTATGCTATTGTAGCAGTGTAATAGTTTCTGCATAAATGCAGCTGCCAAGGGAATTAATATCTGGTCATTTACTATAGGATTTCCTTGTTAAGTTAAAAAGCAGTGTCATAATATGTTTGCCTTACTTATTCCCACCTTCCTCAAAAAAACACATCAGCAAACTTTTGCATACCCATTTAGAGATTGTCTTTAATAAGTTAGCATGTCATGTGGGCATCACATGAGGCAATCAACATAAAAGGCACTTAATATTTATAAAAGATTGTTTGTTTGTTTTAATATCTGTGACATGTGTGGGAGTATTTGGCATAAAAAAGCAATCTGAAAGCCTGTAATCTACCCTAACTTGGGTAATTATTCCAGCACAGTGTCCTCACTCTATGGAACCTTGCCCAATCTTCATATTTATGACTTGTTGCACTAAAAATCTCATGCCCCATGGTTGTGTAGAGCAAATTTAATTTACCTTACTACTGGCCAGAAGTGTACCTGATATTTTATTATTCAAAATGTCAGTCACATTTACTGTTATGAATTATTGCTTATGTATTGCGTAAAGCTGGGCAGGCAAGAGTGTCTTTCCTGGAAAAAAAAGCAGTAAAACAAGGACAATTCCTCACTTGTATTCTGTTTCTTCATTATCATTCTGTTGCTTTTCAAAGAGCCACCTTTATTTGCACTTGTGTAAACTCCAAGACACAACATTTCTATCCCTGCTAGCAAGCCACAAAATCAGGCCTTTTGCCTGTACACATAAAATTTCCATACAAACTTCATGCAATCCACAACATTCTGAAATTCAAATAAACCTTGGACGTGATGTGTCTTGAGAAGAATGCCAAAGACTTTAAGCTCTTCACTGGAGGCTATTTAATAAAACCTCTAAAGGATTCACTATATCAAAAGCGTGTTGGGTGGAGTGATAATAAATAAAGGCAAATTACCTTCCTGATTCACTTGAGGTTCTGCCATTCATGACTTAGGAACCACTTTCTCTCTAGTAGAGATTATTTGTAGTAATATACAATAGATTGGTTTACTGTTATCACATATACTTTTCATTATTAAAGATGAAAAGTATATGTGTGCTATATAGATGCATAAACACATGTTGAAACACATGAACATAACAACTAGTGAGTATTGCACATATCTTGGAAGGTAACTGAGACCAGTTTAACAGAGGCAAGACACTAGAACAACAGCATTACCTCTCTAAATACCACAAGTGGTCAATAGTAAATAAACCGTCATAACCTCCTGTTCTAAAGGGCACAAAAACCCAATAGAAAGACTAAGATAGTATCTTTTGCATCTATTTTGATTTTCACAAATGAAAACGGTTAGGAAAAAACATCGTCTTGAATTATAGGTAAGAGCAGTCACGTGTTTATGAGAAAAATTCAATCATTATATGACCATTAAAATAAGAACTATTTGTTAGAGTCTCAGTCATTCTATACTATCCGATCAGATAGGAAAGGTAACCCAGGAGCAGCCTGGGCAATCTTATGTCACTGGACAGCCCACAGATAAGAGAAAATGTCACATATATAGGGAAGAAATTTACATGCCTGGTCTGGAAACAGCCCTAGGGAACTGCTTGGGGAAGCAGTAGGAACGAAACAAATGCAAATACAACCAACTTGAGGAAGCAAGTTGCTGTCAGCAGAGTGTGGAAGGAAGGCTATCCTTCAATGCAAAATTAAATAAATACAAGATTAAAGACAGATGTCAATACTAATCAAAATAGCAAGAAAAAAAGAAGAGTACCTGGTAGTCTCCCTGTAGACTTCAGATAACATTCTGTGCTATTGCAACACATGGAAGCTGTTTGGATTGTCTGTAAACTATAGTAATGTATTATTAACATAAATTAAGATCTGAGAAAACCATACATATGGAAGGAACCATAGATAGAACTATAGACAACACCACTGGAAGGAATTTTTACAAAGCCATCTCAACATTCATTTTGTCTCTTGGAATTTTGATGATGCACACTGGGAAAAGGAGACCTTCTACTTCATATTCTCTCCCTTCCTGGTGGAAAACCAGGAAAAATTCTTCCAAAATAAAGGAAAGTCCTTCCCTAAATGTCTGTCAGCATAGCTTCCAAGATGATTTCCTTAGAGAGTCCATCTCACCAAGTTATTGGGCAGTGCCTGTAGAAAATTGACTAGTAATATATACAATGTGCATCAGTATCAACACAGTGAAAGTTGGTATCATTACTCCCTTATTTCACAGATGGAGAAATGGGATTACAGAAAGGGGAAAACATGGAATAAATAATATAGCAAGCTGGTGTGGAGAACTCAGATTAAACTCCAGTCTCAAGAGTCATGCATCATGACCTATTTCCTGATCCACCCCACCTAAACCAAAACCTAAACCTCGAGATAATAAATAAAATGTATTATAGTATATACTCAGTATTTTCAATATATTGAGTGTATTGAATTCTATTTCCAGTATCTATCTAAGTTTCTTATCTATAGCTCCATTATCTTAGACACTCTTTGACTGAATTAATTTGTCTCAGTTTGCCTAGCTGTAGAACAGTGATAGAAATAGTGACAAAAATTTGGGGAAAAAAAGATGATATTTCAATAAAAACAAAGAATATGAGTGAATTTTTCCTTGGTTGTGAAAATCTGGACTTCAAGGTAAAACTATTTCCTGTAACTTTATAGGCTGTACCTTTCATCAACATAGAATTTTCCCCAAAATTATGTTGGGTGAGTACAAGGAAATGCTAAACCCAGACAGTCAAGTATGAAGGAGATAAAGAGCTGTAACAGTAGTTTTCAGTGCTCACTTCCAAAGAAGACCAACAAAGTCACAGATCTGCAGGACTTTCTGCATAAAATGCAAGTCTTTAAGGTAGCCTTGTGAACAAACATCCTACTTTGTCTGTGTCACCAGTAAGAGACAAAATATGAGATGTAAAAGCTGTTCTTAGAAGCAAACACAAATCCCACTCAAAGGATATCCAGCACAGCCTTTGCTTTATGCATCCAAAGTTAATAGATGAAAAAGAAGCATAGGATCAGAACACACTATGATTTTCCTTCATATTGCTTGCATGGCAGTTCATGAAAAATATGAATATAATGTATAGTATATGATTCCCTGACACAGCTTTTTTTTGCCTCCATTGGCTGGTGGCATCATGGGGCTGTGCAGGGAGTCAGACTGGTGGAGAAAACACAGCAAGGGCTTGTGTGTTTTATCACAGCCTCCTCAACAATGTGAGGCTGTTAAGCCATCCTTCCCCAGTTAAACTGCAGGCTCCTTTGAAGACTTATTTCTGGTTTTCAAACATATAAGTATTTAAAAAAAACCCAAACAATAGACAGATTTCCAGTTGGCCTGCTAAGGGCAGAGGAAGAGAGAAAAAATGGGTAAGCCACTGAGGCCTGCGGTGTACAGCGAAAGAACAGAGGCAGGAGTGCAATGCCATATGTCATCGATTATCACATTGATTAAAAGCGAGTTCCTTGACTCACCCCACCCCCCACAACAAGCCACTTACCACAGCTATTTCATAGGGTCTTTGTTTGCCCTGATCATTTCATGCACACAAAGACAACTGCTGTGGTTCAGACAGTTTACATTTGCTGCGTTTGTAGATTAAGAGAGAAAATGTCTCACTGTTTCCTACAATATGCTGTTGATGCACAGAAAGCACTCCTGATTTTAACAACTGCGATGCAAAAGCTTTGTTGCTTCACTTGGTGGGTATCTATGCTAGGCTTTGTTTGAATGCTGAGGGATTGGAAGGCTTTCACCACTTGAGTAGCAATGAACTGTCTGATGGGTAAGAGCTTTCCACATGCTACAGGCGTGTAGTTAAGCACGTTAGCTCTCTGCAAGAAAGATCACAGCTGTGTTGCTCTGTAAGCTCTGGAGGACTTACTGTAGACATAAAGCAAAGCTTGGAGCAAAAATCCGAAAGCAAGCAGAATAACATAAACAATGACTTTCAAATCCTGTGGTAGGCATCACTTTGGCATATTTTCAATGTTTATTACACACTTAAAAAATGCTCCTGTTACAGAACCATGTTATTATGAAGTTACATACTAACAGAGGGGCCTTTTTGAATTTGAAACTGACTAGTACTACTTGTTTATTGTATGCCTTATGAGCTACTTTAATGCCTTTGAAAAACTGATCTTGGTCTTAAAATCTGTGTAGTCTTTTGTCAAGGTCATAGATACTAAATCTGAAAATTAATGATCATAATGAATTTCTACTGTTGTGACAGAGTACATCTCAGTGACTCAGGCAGAATCCTATGTGGTTTGAAAGACAAAATGTGCAAACAAGACACTCAGGGATAATAATGCCTCCCAAAATTTCAGGAAGGAAAACAAATTTAAGTGTAATATTTTCTTAACTGCACCCATATAGCCAATGGCAGTGGGGAAGAGAAAGTGGACAATTTTCAGTAAAGGAACACACCTTACTCCCCAGTGGACAGCAGAGCAAGGCAGCTTTTACTCAGCTTTCCAGAAGATGATCACACAAATCCTGAGAAGAAAAAAGGCAGCTATGTCTGATTCCTTGTATACCTTCTTTTTCTGCATGTCTATGCCTGAGTTGAGGAGCAATCCTATCACTCAAGAGGTTATATGTGGCAAAGAACTTTATATCAGTCTCAGATTATATAAAAAGTGATTGAAACTGAATAGTTATATTCCCTGTTACAAATAAAAACTATTTTATTTTGGTATAGTGGACAAGAGAGGCTTTGATATGAAATACAGAATTAAGTTTGGGATACGAACAATAGAAGAATTTTAAAATAGTGGAAGTCCAGAAAATAAAGAGGTAGGAATACAGCAAGATCTGCATATGAAGGTTGCAAGAGCGAGAGTGATTTAGTGGTGTAAAAGAAACACTAGAAGGGATTTAATTAAAACATTTAAGATTATGAAGGGTAGAGTAAAAAACTAGCCAGACCATCTTTTTAACAGCATCTCAGAACACCAGAACAACACAAGGGTCACTTGAAGTTAATGACAGGCAAAGGTAAAACAAAAGAGAGAGAGAATAATACTTCACACAGCATGTAACCAGCCCGTAGGATTTCTGTCATGGAAGGTCACTGAGTCAAATGCTCTGGATGAATTTTAAAAAGGGGAAGGTAATTTTATGACCAAGATGATCATTTTATGAACAATGGTATTTATGTTTGCTAAATTAGGGAGCATTAAAATTCACATGGCCAGGGATAAGACAATTACCAGGAAGGAATTCATTCTACCTTACTCACTATCCACTCCAGACTTGTCCCACAAGGCACAGCTGTCAAATGATATTTTCTGATTTAATCACTATTGTTTGAGACATTAGTTGAATGTCATTCCTGGAGAGGGCGATTGTCCATTTTCGTGCAGAGACACCCAAAAACTGGACTTCTGAGTGCATCATGAGCCAGGTACTATACAATTACAATTCCCTGTAGCTTTGAGCATACCATGCACCAGATGTTGCTCAGGTTCACATCGCTTGAGAAGGCCTACCACTGAAATCTCTGTGGTATCTATTAAAGAAAATTCCATGTAGAGTCACTGTAGCAGATAGACAGCTTCACAAAGTAAATACTTCAATTGAGCTAGAGGTGAATGCACATTATGTTGCTTACTTAGAGATCAAGGAAGAGTAAATTCCTCTGGTCTAAGAATTATGGAATTAAATGTTATCAATCATGTGACAATGGTATCTGATTAGACCACTGTAATGCATGCTTCTGTGAACAATAATTTGTTTTGCCTTTCTAACCTATTGTGTTTTGATCATACCAACCTCCTTAAAAAGTACTTTTCACTGTTAAGTGCCACAAGATTATTTGAGAGGTGAGTAGATAGGGAAACAAGTGGTGATGGTTCATACAAGTCAGCCAAAATTGATTAATCAAACCAATTTTTAAAATGTTCTTTTACCACTATATTTGCCATCTGTGAAGTGTCTCCTATTTATGTATTTTGGGGAAGACTCTGTGAATAGTTTCAATACACCATTTTTGTGTGAACTCTTAAATATCTAAAAACTATTTCTCAGAATTTCAAAAGGCATCCTAATGGCTTCTTTGAAGTTTGTAGGAGAGTGAAGGCTGCTAGTGATTAGATGTAGTTTTGAAGAAATTTGCACAGAATCTAGCTACAATTATGTTCAGGAACATAAATGTGAGCTGTTCTGTACTGTTATTACTGGTATGGTAAGCAATAATTGGTTGTACAGTACAGATCTGCCAATATGTTTCATTACAGCTTTATTATAGAAACAAAATTAATTCACAAAAGTAGACATCCGTTAATTTTAATGTTGTAAATATATAGCAATTATGTAAAGGAAGGTGAATGGGAAACCTTATTAAAATAACATGGAACATAAATAAAAAAAAGATAAATATATTTAAATTTTCAGCTTCACAACTTGGATTCTGATCCCATAAAAAAAGCATTATTATCATAATGTTTAATTACTAAAAGGTAAAATAATGGTGATTATTAACAGATCTAAAAAATCCATTTCCCTGGATGTAGAGTTTAGATTGTGCCATTGTGCCTATAATTCTCATAAAAACAAAACAAAACAAATAAAGAAAAAAACTTGTAAAAATAAAATACAGTTATCAATCCAGAATATAAATCAATAAAATCAATAACTAGGGATTGCAGAGCTTTACTTTTTCTTTCAGTACTTTCAGCCAACAGAGAATGTTGATGAACAAGGTTGTGAGTTCTGCATTACTACTGAGCAATGCGATTATAAACCAGTGCTGCTGTAATTGATGACTTTTCACTGCAATTTGGATAACAGTAACTTGTCCCCAGCTGAATTTAAAATCCTAGTCTTAGTATTGACACCAGAAACCTATGTCTAACTGTTAAACCGTTCCCCCAATCAGAAAAAAGAAAGGTAGCATGTAATTATATTTCCAGCAAACAGAGTTCAAAAATGAGCTGCAGATCAAGAACCCTTCATAATGTCTTGTCAGTAAAGCAATAAGAGTAAATACATTTGAGAAAATCACAGCATAATCTCAAAATATTCACAGAGCCAAAACTCATTCAGTGAGCAATTTGTTAAACACATTCAATTCTGGTTTATGCTTACATGAAGTTTTTAATATACATGAAAATGTATCATTTTTAGTGTTCCCTTTTTGTTTTTAAAGCAAGTTAATTTTCTTCATTTCCAACAGAACTGTTGTTACAGCTTCAGTCATAGTCTACATCTTACCATGATCGGTTTCTACCTATAGGAAAAATAAGTTTTTGTTCAATTCACAAATCCATTTTGAGGTAAACATCATTGCTCACTCACAGATTGTGATGTTTGCTTAGAAAAGTTTCTTTTTTAAATGGAATGACCTTGCAATGATCAGTGAAAATGCATAAAATAAGTTTTTCATCTCTGAGGACCTAATTCTATTAAAGTAAGTGCACATGATTCCATTGACCTCAGTGAAGTTTTGAAATTGTTCTAAATTGAGAAGAGATTGATGTGTGTGAGTGTGAACAGATTAAGCATAAACTGTGATGCAGCTGAGGTGGAGAAAGTATCTTTTGATAATCAGAGAAGTTCACCGAAGAGCAGTAATAGTTCTAGAGTTCTAGAATGAGTTACACAAACATTTCCCAAGAATGTATGTATGGCTANACCTGTCCCAAGAATGACATAAGTGCAATTTGCTCTGCTTTGAGATGTTAATGCCGCAGCACAATCTAGGAAACAAAAGACTTCAAGGATCATTAAAGTAAAAGCTGAAATCATAGAATCATAGAATGTCAGGGGTTGGAAGGGACCTACAAAGATTATCTAGTCCAAGCCCCTGCCAGAGCAGGATCACCTAGATGAGGTCACACAGGAATACATCCAGGTGGGTCTTAAATGTCTCCAGAGAAGGAGACTACACAGCCCTCCTGGGCAGCCTGTTCCAGTGTACCACCACTGTTAATATGAAAAATTTTTCCTCATATTAATACTAAACCGCCCGTGGTCCAATTTGCTCCCATTTCCTCTTGTCCTAACACTGGATGACATTGAGAAGAGCCTGGCTCTCTCCTCCTGACACTCGCCCTTAACATATTTGTAAATATTGATGAGGTTTCCTCTCAGTCTCCTCGATTCTCCAGGCTGAAGAGACCCAGCTCTCTCTGCCTGTCCTCATAGGGCAGATGCTCCACTCCATTCATGATCTTGGTGGCCCTGTGCTGGACTCTCTCCAGCAGCTCCCTATCCTTCTTGAGCTGGCGGCCCCAGAACTGGACACAGTATTCCAGATGGGGCCTCACCAGGGCAGAGTAGAGGGGGAGAATAACCTCTCTCGATCTGCTGGCCACACTCTTCTTAATGCATCCCAGGTTGCCATTGACCTTTTTGGCCGTGAGGGCACGTTGCTGGCTCATGGTCATCCTCCTATCCACCAGGACTCCTAGATGTTTTTGTATTTCAAATCATTAATTTTAAAATACTGAAAATATTAAACAAAAGATACAGTAAATTAATTTGAAAGTCTAGTGGAAACATTTTATAAACAAGTATACATAGAATATAATTTTATAAACATAAATACATTTTTAAAAATACTAGTGACATTTATAAACTTAGTAGCATTTCTTAAGCTGCTAGGGAAGATTATTTGGCAGCAGTATATTACAGCTAAATTCTGCCCAGACCTCATTCCATCCATTTAAAATTTCCTCACGTGCAGGTGGGAAACTCAACATGAGCATAGGTTCAAAGCAAGTAGTACGTCTGTTCGAAGCAAAGCCTTCTTATTGTTATCTAATTACGGCAAGTAGATATACTTAATTTGTCATTCTGTCTCTGAGCAGACTAGATCTAACCTTTAGCCTGAGTTTTATATCCTGTGGTTATCTAAACCAGTCCTCTCTTGGTCTGCGGTCAGTTCTAGCTGTGGAGGTGAAAAGTTAATTCTTTCTACAGTCTCTTGTCTATGGCCATTTCCTTTAATCCATCTTTCCTTGACATTTTGTTTTAGCCTTAGCATAAGAGCTGAAGTTATACAGCATTCTAAGGCCTACTGAAGATCTACAGCAGTCTCTTAAGATAACCACATCCCCTCAATCATTCTCTACATACCTTTCCTGTTTTTAAGAGCAGTCTTCTTCCTCTGAATTGTACACACCTGAGCTTGTGATTTGGGTTCCAGTTACTGCTAAAATGTAAATGATTTCTTGTATGCCATCCAGTTCTATTTCTATGATGAATAAATCAGATTGCAGAGAAAACTATTTCTGAGACACAAAATTAAAATGCAGGAGATCCTGATATCCAAACTTCTGCTCTACTTATTAGCCAGTGACCTGATTCCAGTGACATTTCTGAAAATACAGAGAATGGGCAGTGATAAAACACAAAGGTTTGAAGTCAGTTGGAATCAGGCCCAAACCATGTTAGTTGCCTGTTTCTGAAAAACACCAGGCTTCAGTCTGTCTTTGAATGTGTGTCAGTGTTAGCATCATTCAATTTGAAAGATATTGACCATTACAAAGGGATTTAGGACCCTGTCCTGCAAATACTGATGCCGGTGCACAGAGGCAGATAATCCCATGGACTCAATGTGATTGTCAGTCTGCCATTAACCCAAGCATAAAAGTTTCAAACATCAGACAATTAGGTAACAAAGTAACCTGTGGGATCAACTTCAACCCAAGCAGGCTGTTGTCTTGAATCATAGTTCATTTCATCCTGATGGCTGTCAGATTCTGACTTGCAGCAGAGGAATATGGTGTTTGGGAAGCGGGTGATCCAACACAGCTGTACCACAGCAGAGTGGGAAGGAGCCTCAATGAAAACAGGGAGGCTCTATCCCTTGTTCCTACTTTTCCAGCATCATGCATGCAAGACAGATTTGCTAAGTAGATGAGGGACTGACTTTTTGCCTATTTGACATCATAGCTGAGCATCATCTCTCTCTTTCTGGAGAAGGTGGTGAAAAAGCTGGAGAGAAGCTATAACACTGGTCCAGAAGTATAAGACTTCCCTACTGCTACTGGAGAGTTAGGAGATACATCCCCTCTTGGGAAAGTTGGATTCCCTGAACTGTCCTGGCAAATCTCTCCCTGACTTGCCTAGCACCATTGGAGACATCATCAGCTACGCGCCTTTATTCTGTTTAGAACTTTTCCACCACGATCATCAGGTGGTTAAATTTATTACTTTTTTTTGTTGAAAGCAAGACAAACGAAGTAAACATAAAAAGCATCCAGATTCTTTCATACTTTTGTCCTTATCTGAACATGATAGAAGTTTAAGATACTTCTATAAGGATATAGTAGCTCTCTGCCCTCACAGTTCATATACTAGTAACATTTTAGCTGCCTTTAAATTAAAAACTTGACAGACTCCTTTCCTTTCCATGTTGTGTGTTTTTTCCA
Source organism: Bucco capensis (assembly GCA_013396975.1). Taxonomy (NCBI): domain Eukaryota; kingdom Metazoa; phylum Chordata; class Aves; order Piciformes; family Bucconidae; genus Bucco; species Bucco capensis. The sequence continues at coordinate 35,332 of VWZO01006088.1, forward strand.
AGAGGGAAGAATTCTGTTTCAGGTAAGGTGGAGGTTGTTTTGTTTTGTTCATTTGTTTTTTTCCTGGTATTTTTTTTCTTGATTCTGAATTTCTATATTGTATATTTTTATAAAATTTCTAAGTACCATTCTCTGAAACAGCTTCCTTTCAGAAAATCTATAGGATGTTACTATGTCTTTGAAATTCAAGTCAGACTTTGAAACTTTAATTCTTCTCAACTTTCATGTCATAAATTTTTTTCACTGGTTTTCTATCCAATACTGCCTCTCTTTCCAAAGTTGTCAAATAACTTGTGTATGGCATGCTAGAGCTGTGTAAGAGCATGATACTGCCCACTCTTCTGCTTATTATTCTGTGATGATGAAGTCCCCTTTACTCTTTGTTTTCTGTTCTCTCACTTAACCCTTGTTAAAATATAATTTGTTTAAAAGCAAATCAGGAAAATAGTCAAGTAAGTGCTGTGTTAGGTTGGTTTGTGGTGTATATATTAAAAAAACTTCAAACGATCAAAGAGATTCTTCCTATGTCAAATCCAGTTGGACAGGACCCTAAGGAAGAGCTGATGATGCTGCAGATTATGCAGCAGAGCCCTGAAGTAGCAAATCACAGTATCAAGCCACAGTGATGCATGATGTTCACTCAGTGAGGTGAATATGATGGCTATATAGCATAGTAGGTTCCTTTGTTGGATTTGCATTCCTGTGGGGATATTAACATTTGGAATTGCATTGAAAAGTCATTCTTTAGCTCTCAAGGGCATATGTCTGAACTTGTATGGAACATCTCATACTTGCATTTTTCCAGTGATGAATGAGCACAGTGTAATGAAAATCACAATATTTTTTATTGGCAGCCGCTATACTGGCAAATTTTAAACAGCAAGCTCTCTCCATGAGGTAGCATGGAAATACTCTGATTTGAATGTGGTCAGAATGTTAGGAGAGGTTAAAGCTTTCTGTTTTAATGGAAATGTTTTTAACTATGTTTACTTTAATTAAGAGTAAAAGCTGAATAGCTCCTTGACAATGCCTTGAACTCTCATTTTTCTGTGCTGAAGATGATAGTTAAAAGTTATCTGCTCTGCACTTTAGATGAATATATGAGAGAAAAAGATAATATGCTAACTGCTGACATCACTTACTACTGCATTTCCAGGTTTCGTTAACCTTTGTGTGTCAGCCATCATCCAGGAAATGCACAGGTAGGGAAGTGAATCTCAGGCAGTTGGGTTTTTTTTCTATTTTTTTTTTCCTTCCTTTAAAAAAAAATATAAAATGAATACTTTGTATTATTACTAGAGCAGTCAACAGCAGCATGTTTTGACTCTATGCAAAACATTCTGGCTAAGACCTGAGGATGCTGAGGATGTACTGGTGTTTATTCATTGCCAGTGAGAATATTAAACTTAGTGTGTGGCTGGATTTTATCATCCTTTAAAATGGCATGTGATAGCTCATTCCCTGAAGAGTTCCACTGAGTCAGTGCAGTTGCTCATAAATATTACACATCACTAAGAATAGAAAAATTAATAAAATCAAGATACCAATCAAGGCACACACACACAAAAAAAAAAAAAGACGAGCGATGTCTTTATGAGAATATAAGTGAAATATTTGCCATTATTTTTGTCACAAAAGTTGCATATAGGAACATACTGACCTTTGCATGCAACACCACAAAGTACCAAATTTTAACAAACTTGAAGATTCAGCTGAGTGTAAATTCTAAGTGCCTTGTATGAGTGCTCAAAACAATGGAAAATCAAGACATTTGTGAATAACCAAGAAACACACATTAAATCAGTGTTACATCCAAGTGCTACATCATTGTCATTATTAATGTATGGGTAAATTAAATGTATTCAATTGTTCTCAAACATGGATTACTGAGATGCTCAGTCTGAAATATGTTTGACTATTCATCTCACTTTTTTATTATAAAAATTTTCAGTTAGGTTTTACAACAATATCTCTAAAACAAAAATGTTACAAGATGCCAGATATCCGTAAGAATTGGGTAGGTCTGCCTGTTGTTAGGTAACAACATCTATTTATAAATTCTGTATGATAAGTCTCTTATCAGGTATTTTAAGCACTGGTTTTCTGTTTCAACAACCTGAAAGCATATGGACATACAGGAGAGTTACTCCAGTAAGAGATAGACTTTTGATGCATAAATGGTAAAAGTGTATTTAAGTAGTGGAACTTTTCTTAACTGTACTTGGTGGGACTTCCAAGTCCTAATCCCAAGATCAGACCTGAAACAACTTGAATGCTGCTACAGCTGGCCAGATCATAAGAAATGTAATGGGAAAATTCATGTCTCAGGAAAGCCATTGTAACTAAAGCTGTTTTCGTGTTGGTATGCTCCTCAGAATAAGCAGCAATGGCAAAGGAAATCTCCTGTTTGTCTGGAGGAGACCCTCCAGATCAGACTCAAGGAAGATTGAACAGGGCAAAGGATATCAGCGGTTGATTTTTGTTGGTTTTTAATCAGTAAACAGAGGACACCCGTTTCGAAATCTGTAAATTCAGTGCATTTCACAGTCACTAATGATGTTAAAATTATGTGAAGCAATGCTTTCTATTGAAATTGTATTATTCACTGTATCAGAGCAATGTATTTTCTTTTCATGATTTTAGTTTATATCCTGGCAGCAGAGTAAATATGATTTCTTTGACTGATGGCTTGTTGCATTTGTCTGCATATTTAATCAACAATAGACTCAACATATAAAGAGTATGTGTACCTGTGGAGTCACAGTCAGGCACACTCTATTACCAGCTAAGCCAGAGTAACTCAAGAAGAAATGCCACTGGAATCGGTGGAGTTTTTCTGGATTTACAGTGGGGTAGCAGGGAGCAGAAACTGTTCCATTCTCTTTAACTGTTGAAATTACAACTATAGTGTACGTGAAAAAGGACCTCAAATTAAAAGTCCTGGTCTTTAAGTACATGTGACTTTCCTACCTCTGCATTTTGGCTTTAAACAAATTTAAAAGAGGAAGAAACTGAATTATGGTTTAAGAGAAGGCTTCAGAATGATTTTAATAATCTAATTAATTGCGGGGAAGAGGGAGATTATGCTTTGAGTTTCTGTAGTACAGACAGCAAAAGTCCCCATCCACTCTTTTGAAAGAAACAGATTCTGATGCCTCCCCAGCTCCCCTCAAAGACAAAGAAGGTCCAGAAGCGGAAAAGCCCACTCCTTTCAGCCTTTCAGGTACATCCATCAGAGTGAGGGTGGCACCTTACAGTCACAGAGGGGACTTCACTTCCCCTCCATCTAGAAGGTAGTATTTTTCCCCAAGAAAGGGAAAAAGGCTGACCCTGAAATTGTGTTGTCCTTGAATGGAACAACTTGGGCCCTTACTTTGTTTATTTATTTTAGAAGTGAACTTGAGCCATGGCTTGTAGCATTTTACTACGAAATTTCTAGTGTAATGAGTATTTTATAGTTCTGCAGCTCTGCGTGCTTTCTTAGTTCCAGTTCAGGCTGATTCAATAAATGACTTTTATTCATTCCCAAGATCCACACTTAGCTCTTCAGTAAGGGCTTTAATGAAATGTTTTCATTGTAACAAATAAAAAAATATAATGGGCATTGAGATATAAAATCCCATTTTCCATAATAAGGTCATTCAAACAAATCTAGCATAAAAGAAAGTAACTACCTTGTGAAGTCCCAGCAGGAACTTAAGTGGAGAGTTTGAATTTACAGGACTGGTCTACATTTCCGACTGAAGTTTAATGCTTTGCCTCACCTCACCAAAACAGAGAATGTTTTGAGCAGTTTACTGCAGTGCCTACAGATTTACCAAACACTATTTCTGGGTCTCAGTATAGCAGGAGTTTCAGCCATTGATGTGTCATCTGTACACAAAAACATGTGTTAATGGATGGACTGCGCAATTTAAGAAATCGCCAAGTTAATCCTCTACAGGCAAATTTTTTGAGTGGACCTAACATTACCATCCCATTGTTTCCTCAGCTCTTCAGGTTATCATTCCAAAATACTGTAGTGAGTGCTGCAGAGATGGCAAGCCTATTGCTCCACAGTCTATCTCCCTCATGAATCTAGATTTTCATTGTAAAACTTAACACTAGAGCTCTATGAATAGATGCCTAGAGTATTGCTTAAGGGTACAGTGTTATGCCATGCTGATATACCTTTAATGTGCTTGTAGTGGGTAATGATCACAAAATATATGTCAAAAACATATGAATCCAAATCCAAACTACTGAATCCAAATAGAGTATGGCATGTGCTGCTGTCCAGATACTTCATTTCTCAGACATGAAGAAGACATCAAATATCTCATACATCCTAACTGTCTAGTCCTGGTCCTGACTAGCAGGACTCGACAACTCAGAGAAATGTGAAGGAAATAGAAATAGGAAATAGGTAAAGCAGTGTTCCAAGTTCACTTCTTTTGTGTTGCACTGTTACTGTAGTGCCCATCTTTTCTGGTGAAAGCACCTGCTCTTGTTCTAAGCTGTTGCCCAACTGACTAAGACATCCTCATCCTTCCCAGACTGTGTGATCAGCTTGTCATAAACACTGGAAAATTACATTTCAATTCCTCTTTTGTGAGTAGTCGATGTATGGGGAGACATGATGAAATACCAAAATTTCAGAGTTAAAGAGAAGATGCTACAAGATCTGCAGTTAAAAAGAATGGAAATAAGACTGGAGAATGACAAAAGGACATAGACAAGGAGCATATGGAGAGGAGCTGGGCATTGCAGCCATTGTGTTACTAGAGTCATGTCTTTAATATCTATAAACTGCAGGTTATGGTGCCTTCTTTATTAGCCCTAGTAAATAATATCTCAGCACCCATGAACTCACCTAGGGATCTAATTTTTTATGATGCTTTCCCCTGTAGCAATAAAGTTTGCATTGATATTTCTTCTCTATATCACCAGGTGGTTTGGAACTGAGAAGAACAAAATACACAGGATTGGCCATGCTGTCAATGGTGTGGTCACCTCATCTCCGCCAGTTTATCCTCTTTTCACTACTTTCCAGCAAAAAGTTATAGTGTAGCTACTTCTTCTCATCTTAGTAAGTTTTAATTGATTGATTGGTACCCTCTGCATGGCTTCTTCAAGTGGTTATTCCCTGCACTAGCTGAGCAGATCGCTAGCACTCCTGCACTCTCTTTGAGTTACCTCTGGTTTCCAGCTGTTTTGAAGGTTACAGATTGTGATAATGTTTGTCATTGCTTTGCATTAAGCAAATCATGGTCCCCAACCCTCTTATGGATTCCCTGTAGCTTGTACTATGTATAAAGAGCCCAGAAGCAACTACTTCTGTAGCCCCAAAAGGACTTAGAAACAGAGAAGGTGCAAGTCAAAAGAATCTGTGAGTAAAGAATCCCATCCACCAGTGACCTAAGGCTGAAAAGAGGCAGATTACTGCTGGTAACTGCTTTCTAATGGCACCAAAAGATCTTTGCTATGAGTGCTAACAGTCTGAACAGAATAAGGTCCTATTGCAAAGGCCTAAACTCCATCTAAACATCTGCTGCTTCCTACTGTTGCCTCTTGTTTTGTTTTTGCTTTCTGAATCTTCTGCCTTCTCTACCCCAGCACAGGTTCATATATGGAATACAGCCAAATATTTCCATGTCTTCTGCATGCTCTCCAGATTTTAAAATGTCCATTGCTTCTTATATCTATGTACCCATTATTCTGACATCAATGTATGACCTCAGATTTTAAGGCCAGGAGGAGTTTTTGGATCATCAAGTCTGACCTTGTTAATGATTCAGACTTCATCATTTCATGCCACTCTCCCTGTACATGAAAGCATAATGCACATTCTTATTGCTATGCATTACATGTGATGCTGTGTAATTTAATAAATAATAATAAAGTATATCCAAAAGGCACCTCAGTATGGAAGAAGGCTGAATTCACCTTGCAATATTATTGGCCGACTGAGAATTTCAGGCATTTGCTGGGAAGTTTAATGCAAGCTTTGAAACTTGGAAAGTATGCTTCTTTGTGTAAGAAATCCTCCATTCTAATCACAAGTTTCTCAGAAACCATTAACATTTTTTATTTAAAGTAATAAGCTCAGAAGAAGGGGATATAGTCATGAGATAATAGCCTTTGTGAAATCACTAGGTGTGCTGAGGTGAATCCATGGGTACTCAACATAATGACAGGATCATCAGCTAATGCCTACTTTTATAGAGTTTTAACATTCTAATCACTTTTCCAAGAAATAATCTTTATATTTAAAGGTATAAGGACAGTCTTGGAGCCAAAAATGTTAAAATAATATTATGTTACTCTACGAATCTTGTAGACAATTAGTTTTAATAGAACCTAATATACCAATCTGATTCACTAAGACAGTGAGGTTTTCAGCTAAAAGAATTACAGAGGCTATGCCTGCTCATTATATTTCAGCTCTAAGCTAATTCAGCTTCTCCTCCTCAGAATTCTCAGGCTCCTTTGCTTGGTGTCTTGATTAGGATGGCAAGGGAGTCTGATGGTCCCTTGTGACTGGCATTATAATTAGGCCCCCACTGTGGCTGGGGTTCCAGAATAACTGGAAGTCAGGACACACATACTTGACTCTAGATTCTCACTCTCAATTTGTTCCTATACAGGAATCCCCATTTCTACTGATCTAAAAAGACAGAGTCCACGCCTGAGTGCCAGAAGTCTTAATGAAATGATGGTTGTGCAGAAGGTTTGAGACCTCCACTGATACAAATATATGTGTAAAGAGCTGTCCTTAGATGGCCTGTGAGGAAAAAGATGTTACTATTAAAAAAAATAACTTCTTGAAGCACTGCTAGTTTCTTGGCTGCTAAGAAGTAAGCAAAATCTCATTGTGAAAAGGGGAAAGCAGAGCTGGAGAATATTAATACATGCAGCCATATACAGGAGAACCTACTGTGTCAGAGCAACTATTTTGCCAGTCATTTATTTCTTGCAGGTGAGAGTTCACTGTTTCTGACAACTAATGCTGTTCAAATTATGGAGAAAGTGGGTTTGTTTGCTTGAGTGCTTTCTTGGTGTAGATGTGCTGTTCAGGATTCACTTCTCCAAGGACAGTCCCAGAAATATCAGATATAAGCTCACTCTGACTAACTGCAGGTGAAATATCTAACCTGATTTAGTGATAGGCACCTTCAGTGAATATGGCATCTCTGCCTGTTATACGTCTAACACAAATGAGATAAATAGCCATTTGAAGAAGCTTAACAGGACTAAATTAGATTAGCTGCCTAACTTTTAATGGGTGTAATTAGGTGAGAATAATATTTTATTTACTTCGATGAGATAGTACCTCAAAAATGCTTTATCATCCAGACCTACAGGCAAGTCTGCAAACACATGTGGACATGTTATACCTGGCTTAAGAGACCTGTCAGAGCTTGTCCTCAGATATAAACCAGTTTTCAGTTTGTCTAAACAAGCCTCTGGAAAGGAACTAAATGCTAAACTCATAAAATTACTAGTAAGGCTACAACCATTTAGCAAGAATATAATAAATATAATTGTTAAAAATAAAAAGATATTTCAGGATGAGCAGGCAAACTTATCCTCTCATTTTGCAGATCACAAGGTCATACAAATTTTCTAACAAGAAAGTTCATTGCATCTAGGATAAGGCTACGTATGACTGCACATCAAAACATGACCAAATGAGACGAGTTTATTAACTGTATTCTATAATAAATCTACAAAGTCATTTTACTCATGTGCTTTCAGATATTATTAAATAGTAGCCATGGGGGTATTTTCTGATTATTTCTGACTGAAAATTCAAACATTTTCAGTATTATAATAAGGATTTTACTACACCACTTGTGATGCTACTGAGATAGAGGCATCACTGTATTAAAGTAAGCAAGAAACATAATGTTCCCCAAGTTACATTTTCCACTTGAACTGGCAATAAGATTGTGAATTCCGAAGCCACAAGAATAAATCTTTGGAAACTAAAAGCAACCAACAGTACATACTGGGATGTCAATGATCCGTAAAGGCTATATATAGATTTATATAGCAAATAAATACTATGCTGTCATTAGATGGCAAGTAAGAGTTTAATATTTGGATCCTATGTCAGATTTCTGCAGAACATTACTCTCCAACAGAGAGTATAAAAAACTCTACAGGAGGACAGCAAATCAAGAGACAGCCTTCTCAACAACCAGGCAGCCAAATCAACCACACTATTCAATGTTGGCCTCACAAGGGATCCAGAGAAAGGCTTGCAATGTAAAGGGGCCATCGAAATTATCTTGATCCATTCTGACAGTTCCTGATAAACCCAAGAGTCAGAAATACAAAAGTTCATGCTCTAGCTGGCATTTCAGGTTGTCAAGGGTCAAGGGTTGTTGACTGGGCTGGCCACTAAACGAGTGACAGTTGCTCTCTATTAACCTCTCTCCCTTCCCAAGAAAAACAGAAGGGGAATAAGGGAGGAAGACTTATATGTGTTGGAAAACAAAACTAAAACTACTTTAATTAAAATAAGAACAGTAAGATGTAATATATAAAAATGTATACAATACCAATACCAAATCCAATCCCCCTGATGGTAATTACATCACTGCCAACACTGATGCTGTGGTGGAAATCCCAGACTGGACTAGTGGAAGGTGGGAACAAGCTTCAGTAGCTGAATTCTGTAATGCTGGCCTTTGAAGAAGAGAGTTTGACCCTGATGACCCCTCAGCTTTATAAGGAATATGATGTATATGGAACGGAATATCTCTTAGGTCAGTTTAGGGTCACCTGTCCTGTCCTCTCCTTCTCATAGGTGCAGCCTTTTACTCTGCAGCCCCCAAACTGATACACAAGATTTAGCAGTGACCTTGGTCTGCATACCAGTCCCTGGTACTAACTATACACATTGAGTTTTATCATTACTAGAAGCAGACACTGACTGCAAAAACATGCTGTTAATTTCAGAAACTGCAGTTACTTAGAAGAGGCTGTGCAAAAAAGTAAAATTACTGAATAGAACTAGTTCAGTTCTAATTCAATCCAAGGATATAAATTCACACCAGGTGCTCAGGAAAAGTCATCTCTACCAGTTCAGTGGTTTTGCTCTGAATACATCTTCAGTTCATGGTGGCTTCTTATTACAGAACTAGTGACGGTCTTAAATAATGAATTATTTGCTGAGCTTTTTTCCCCTTTTCTGGTAATTCACTGTGGGATTTCCCATTGTCCCTTATGGCTAAATTAGGGAGATAAGCAGACTATTTCTGTTTTCTATAACCCAGGAGGAGTTGAGAAAACATCACTGCAAATGACCACTCACTTGATTTGTTTTCCTTCTGTGAATCAAAGCCCAAATCAGACTAATTTTTCCTTTAAGTTTTTTGCCCTTCCTGTAACCAAAATCCCTCTTGCTGCCATGCACAGAAGATCTAAACAAATGTCCCTTTCATTAGGACTGTCTCCTTTAAATATCGAAAGAATTCTTTCTTTACCATATGAAGGCCAAACTTGTATTACTGAACTCTCTTCCAGCTGTCAAAAAGTATGCCTGAACAATGTTTGCTTCCAAACACTGTACACATCCTAGTATTCACCTATTTCCTAGGCACGTGTTCCAATCTTCCAATAGCGAAGTCAGGCTCCTTCTTCCTCACTCTTCAGTAACCTCATGAACCTTTACATAGCTTCATCAGGGAAGCACGCAGACTGCTTGTACTCAGAGCATTCCTTCTGAATTACCCATCTGAAGATTTACAAGGCTTTTGAAGGATATGGGTTTGGGAGGGGGGAGTGATAATTTTGTTGTTCATAAAGGTCTAGCTGGATGTAAAGACATATTCTCACTGAGAACGTCTGAGTGTAAAAGTCTGCAATCTAGCTACAGAGCTGCATTCCAGTAGTGAAGAAAGTCAACTATGATGGCCTGGAGGAAAGGCCTCTGCACTATTCCATGTCCACTTAAATGCTGTTTTAAAGAGCTAAATTGATGCTATCCAATGCATATATTCTTGGCTGGTTTACCACAGAGAAATCTATTGATGATGTACACGATGTAAAAATTATTCTAGAACTATATCTTGAAGGACCCACGTGTTTACCTCATGTCTTAACATCTTATCCCTTATTAATATTACCCACAACTGAAGTTAATGACATTATTCACTACGTTATTTCCTGAACCAGTAACAACCCATAGACCAGTACCTGGACAAAGCACATTTCACAGTTTGGTGATTAAGAACAGCAGTATTACCTGGGCCTCACACATAGTCAAAGCAGAAAATCCCACAGTCTGAAAGTGGTTAAAAGGGTAGGAGATAAAGAGAAGAAAAGCTTTCATGTTTTATCATTTGCTGTTTTCAAATTTTTTTTGTGGAATCAAGCTTACAAGGTATTGAATTCCTTAACCTTTCACTCTGTTGTGAGAAAGATTCTTCACCTTTAAATGATAATTATGATGCATAAATTTTAGAGAGATCAAATCATCTTGTGATTCTCATACATTCATACAACACCATTTTGATTTGTGCTTTTTAAATCTACTTTTAATGTTTTATCAGAAACTACATATCTGTTATTTAAATGCAGATTATCTCATTGACTACTGAGCAGTTCTATCAGCTCGTGCAGCACCTTCACTGTGGTGACACATGTTTATCAATACCTCAGTAAGGACTTCCTGGAATATAATTTTTCTCCTTTTATAAATTTTTAGCTTGTCATCATGAAATCAAACCACAATATGTTTTAAGACCTTTAAAAAAATTAGGTTTTGTTATCTTAGTTAAAAAAATCAAAATCAGATTCTTTCAAGAAGATATCTTTTAATTTTAATACTCATGTGTCCGCCACTGAAAACTAGATGAAGAAAACTAGAATCCCCTCCTTTCTAAAATGCTCCTTTCTAAAATGCAAGGTTTAGGTTAGAATGTGACAGAGGTTGAGAAGTTTGAGTAGGCAGGAGGGGATTATAGTATTTTTTTTCTCTTTTTTTTATCTTGTTTCTTCCAAAGATCAGGCTTTTTCTCAGGAGTATACCCTTCCTTTCAGGTTATATAAATAAAGGGCAAATAGCCCCTGAGTGCGTGACTCTCACATGGTGAGGTCAGCACTAGTTGAGAGCTCTCATTGATTTGTTGAGTCAGTCTGGAAAGCATGAAATTCATCTTAAATGTGATCCAGTACCCATCCATGCCCTACAAAATCTTTGTCTTCACTAAGCCCTCAAAATGGGGAAAGATAAATAAATATTTATTACGGCTTTTTTGCTAATACACACTGAACAAACTTTATTCCCAGTTGTCTTGTTATCAGATTTTATTAATTCAATACTTTTACTGCATCTTATAAAAGTTCTCATATAGCTAATATAGGATTATTCACTTCTAAAACAGAGGAATTTGGCTGCCTGTATGAACACTTCCTTTCCTCCTCACTATGTTACTAGTTAGTATTATATAATTATTATATTATAATCATGGTTATTTTTGGAGAAGTTTGACCTTTTAGCTAGACACTGGTTCAATTTTGGACCTTTGGGAACATGGAGTGTAAACTAGTTATAGCTGTTTTACTTTCTCTGTATGTCTGAGTCACAAAGAACAAAGAAAGATTCATCACCATACCCTCATGTTGTCCTAACCACTCTATCAAACAAAATAGCTGAAAAACAAAATAAGATGCTTAAATTGATAGGTCATCTATAGCCTTATGAGGAGTGACTGAAGTCGCTTGGTTTGTCTGGAAAAGAAGAGACTGAGGAAACACCTCATTGCCATCTTCAACATCCTAAAGAAGGGAAGCAGTGGAATAGGCACCAACATCTTTACTCTTGTGGACAGTGATAGGATTAGAGGAAATGGAATGAAGTTGAGTCAGGGGAGGTTTAGGTTAGATACCAGGCAAAGGTTTTTCTCCCAAGGAAAGGCTCTGGAACAGCATCCCTAGGGAAGTGGTCACAGCACCAAGCCTGATGGAGTCCAAGAAGCATTTGGACAGTCCTCTCAGGCATATGGTTTGATTCCTGAAGTGTCCAGTGTAGGACCAGGAGATGGACTTGATGATCCTTATGGGTTCCCTCCAACTTGAACTATTCTGTGATTCTGTGATCTTTTACAAATTCAAATTGATCTGACTCTGTAACAGTTTCCAAGGCAATAAAAGTTTATTATGCATTTGGAGGCCACTACATAGCAGAAATAAACATTTTCTCACCACACTCTCCCTTTTCTTTCATACACTTCCCCAAGTCCCTCCCAAGGAAAACTGAAAAAACCCCAACACTATACATTTGCACTTGAACTAGAATAGTACTGGTGGTTACAAGAGAGTAGAAAAGAGCAAGTCCTGGAGCTGGAGATAGCTCCAGGCATTTAGTGGTCTTAAGTATTTTACAAGCCTGTAAATTAAAGAGTGTATAACTCATAAATTCAACATCTCCCTTCTGTCTATTATTTTTTTTTTTTATTGAAACCAAACTCCATTTCAACCAGCAGAAATTCCCTGCCACCACTGCCCAATTGTTGGGAATCTCTGGAAAGGCCAGATGTTGGTGGCAGTAATTCAAGGGATGAAGGAGTGCCTGCAATACCCACTGCCCTCTGGAGGAGGAGAGCATGGCTGTGCTGCTGGAACCCTTCTGCGGATGCAGGCTGTAATGCATTGTGTGCTTCTGTTGTGGTTTTGCCTAAGAACAAATAGGAATTAAAACTGGAAACTACTTAATGGTGCAAAAAATTAACATAGCCCCTAAAGGCTTGGAAATTTAAATCTGAGTTTGTACTCACTGATATTCTGTGGTGTGTCATATTAATTCATGTCCTATTTTTATGTCTTATTATGAGAAATACTGCTTATTATAGAAAGGAAAAACCTGTCAGATATGATCAATGCCTTCATGTCTGAGGTAGTAGCCTTGTGGTAGCCACACAGGCCTAGGATTTAAGAGGAGCAAAGTTTTTTAGGGAAATGTAATTTCTTTCTTTTAGAAAAACTGGTACAGGTGGGAAAAGCACACACTTTTCAGGCACAATTTTTCGGTTTTTTAAATCTGAGGTACTCAAATCTGTACAGATTAAGTAGATCATAATAGATAATTATCTATACTCATATGTAGGAGGACTAAATACAAACTTAGTATTTTACCAAAGATTACCATGCTATAAAAAAAAGATAGAAAAATAATGAATAAAGAGCTAAATACTAAGCAGCTGAACAACCATAAAACATGATAATAATTTAGATTTGCAGAAACATTTAGAGGTAAATGTAAACAACAGTATTTTATTTTTATAAATATAATTTTAACACCAGGAACAAACAGTGTTTCCATATTTTACTTTTACATGCAGTTACAAAAGCTAAGTAAGAGACAAAACTGTCTTAACACAATCGTAAGCCAAAGATTCCAGTGTTGGTGCCTGAAAAGAGAGCAAATGACTGTAAACAGTAGTAAAAATGATTGCTCCCTTTTTCATTATAGTAAATTGAAATAGTCAGTACAATTGGCAAAAAACAAATTTGATGTTTTTTCCTTTTTTTTAAATGAAGAATTTTCATAATTGCTATGAATTGACATGAAAGTGTTTCTTAAAAAATCAAAGCCCTTGAGAAATGACAGATTAAATAGCCTGACAAACAAGATCTAATAAAAGACGTTAAGTCCTCTATTCCAGCCAACTTTTAAGTCATCTGTCATTATCCTAATAGAAAATATTCATAGGAAGAGATTCATTCTGGAAGGATCTAATATTTAAAACAGACCACTTTTACTGAAACTGTCCAAGAGTCAGTCTCTCAGTAATCCTTCCTTTCCCTCAAAAAGCATTGTGGAAAGCCATGAGAGCAATTTATTGTACATCTCCAGGAGCAAGCCTCCCTGAAGCCTTTTTTAACTGTATAAATAGGTGATCCACAGCCAACTTAGCAATGGACAAGATAGATAGCCACCAAGAACAGTAGTACTCCCTCCCTCAAAATCTACATGACTTCTTTCTGGCTCCCACCACAATGCAGAGCTCTACTGAGACCACTCTTACACACACACTATCCAAAACCTGTCCTGGCCTTTCTGGCTCCTCACCTTACTGGCCTCCCTCAGTCCTCAACACCTCCCTGCACACACTTCTTGAATATTCTGTGTCATTATCATTAAATTCAATTTTGCTCTTCAGGGAAGCCTTGGAAAAGTGGAAGTGAGTGTTGTCTCCACAACAGAAGAGCCTTGAGTGGGTCCTGGCGCTGCATAAGAAATTGTATCATTCAGTGAGGAATGAGATCTGAAGAGCCCTATTCAGTCTTTGAATCATTTACTCAAAAGATTACAATAGACACCAGACAGAAAATAGTACGAACACAGGGAGAAAAAAAAAAAAAAAGGCTGCCTCAATCCTGCAAACACTTATGCATGTACTTAATGTAATGATGCATATTGATTTCAGTGGGAATGCTTATATGCATAAAGCAAGGCATATGTGTGCTTATAGGATCAAGGCCAAGATTGTTAAGTACTGCAAGTTGAGCTTTAATGACTGATAAAGCAACTCAGAAATACACAAAAGCCTGTCAAAGAAACCTTCAGGATGCCTGTCTTCTTTTGGTGCTTATAAAATGATATCTGTGCTGTCAGTCAGAAATAAGAAAAATAATTTGTTAGTAAATTAATAATAATCACTTAAAATTAGAATGTAATATAATGTATGAGCAAAAAGGAACACACATATGTGACTGAATAATTCTACCTCCTGCTACAATGCATCCATTTCTGTTAATATGGCAGCTACTGAAAAACACACAAGAACGTAACAGTTTGTGTCAAAAAGGTGAATGATCCTCCCATTTGTAACTGCCTGGGAAAATTAAAGATGGAATAGAATTGCTCATAACAGAATTCATCCTGCAAATACACAGACTGGGAGTTGTGGGGCAGACCAGTGGGTGCTCATTTCAGGCTCCACTGCACAGATTAAACAAGCTCAGTTTTAATGTTGATGGACGTACTGACCATATAAGTTATCCCATGCTCTGTGCTGTAGCACAATCTGAAACACTGATCTAACATTTTATGAAAAAATAATTTTTATTTCAGACTTTTTTTATAAAAGAATGGATGTGAAATGCTTTTTTGGAAACACATACTCCAGTTTCCTTTTAAATGCTCTCACACAGGCTATTTAATTCCAGGCTCTTTAGCCTGGAAAAGAGAAGGCTGAGGGGACACCTCATCGCTCTCTATAACTACCTGAAGGGAGATTGTAGAGAAGCAGGGACTGGTCTGTTCGCCCTAGGGGAGAGTGATAGGACAAGGGGAAATGGATGGAAATTGCGCCAGGGGAGGTTCAGGCTAGACATTAGGAGGAATTTCTTTACTGAAAGGGTTGTCAACAATTGGAACAGGCTGCCCAGGGAGGGGGTTGAGTCACCATCCCTGGAGGTGTTTAAGAGACGGGTAGATGTTGCGTTGGGGGGCATCATTTAGTAAGTTGATAGGGCTAGGACAAAGGCTGGACTTGATGATCTCCAAGGTCTCTTCCAGCTGTAACTGTTCTATGATTCTATTCTATAATTGCATAACCAAAATGACAGTGTGGGACAGTGACTTGTAACTTAATGCTTGAGGCTTTGAAAACCTTAGTCTTAATTGCCTGTTCAGTAACAACACAACTAATTTAGCAGTGATTAACATGGGAAACAGACCCTTAGCTTAGCCTGAATGTTTTCAATTATCATGACTGCTCTGGTCTTTAACAGTCCTGAGCGAGAACACAGTGTTTGTGAGCAGTGCTGGATTGACAGGAGAGAATATTCCAACTTCCCAAACCCTACAGGCCACACACCTAAATCTTTTTTAGAGGTATACTGCATATTTTAGAAAGTCAAGCTGAGGTGAACTCTAGGGTCGCTCACAGGAAGGAGACAACAGTCTCCCAGAGAAGCAAGTTTGACTGAGCACTTAACTAATGTATGCAGAGGCATATGATGAAACGTCTAGGCTGTCTGCAGCCCTGAAGTTGGGTGTTGTAGCCCTGCCAGATGCATGGTGCCCACAAGTGATGTAGTTCAGAGCTGTCATGGAAGAATCTTCTCTGAATGTGAGATGATGGTAAAGTGTTTCTTCCAATCAATGACCAATCTGGTCATTTCTACTACCATTACCAGCTCATGACTACCAGTATCTGATGAAAATGGAGTTCTGGAGGAAACATCAACTTCAGAAGTCCCTCAAGGAGCTGTATGAGACCAATATTCCTGTGCTTTTTCCTTTTTGCTCCAGGATGACCCAAAATACAAAGGAGCAACTGCAGCAGCAAATTGCTAGCTTTCCAACTGAAATGCCTCGGCATCCTTGGCCAATGATATAGTGTCCTCTATGGCATAGTCTGCTTATTCCTGTGTATCTATGGGACTAATGTAGAGGCATATATTCACATTATTTTTGGCTCAAGGTAAGTTCTACTGTGGTCTCTAAAGACCTCAAGAGCTGGTTGCACTGTCACTTATTTTTTCTCCCTCTCCCTGCTATATGCCCTCTTGAGGACATTTCCAGTTTTCCTTATGTCATTTAACAGCAATACAACACTACGAGCACTTGTTACCTGTCTGCAATGTGCTGAGTAGAAGTATAAAGAAGACTATAAAGAATACATTTAAAGGCAGAAAAGATAATGCTAGTTTAATAAAACTTTGTTTGTACTGCACAGTGTGGAGTTGTGGTAGATTTCTTCCAAAATGACATTTTAACACAGCATTCTTTGCCCTGGTCCTACAATTTTCATCATGTCAATATTCTTTAAGAAAAAGAAAAAGAACATAGGAACAGCCCAGTGAAATTAAACTGTAACCCCAGAGAAGATAGAAAAAACCTCCAAACACCAAAACCCCAAACCTGTGAACTTTGAGTATAAGACTTCAAAATAGTTATGTGCACTTTAAAACTAGATCATTAGCTGGTGAAAATCAGCATGCCTCTGCTGAAGCAAATGAAACGATGCCAAAACACGCCAGGCGAATATTTGACACTCAGTTGTGCGCAGCAGTTCCCTGGTCTGTGGCCGCTTTACAAACAGTTGAACTGGCAGTCTGCTCAGGCAGGTTTTCGACTTGTCCATGGAACTGCAAGGATTTTCTCACCTCTCGTCAGTGTAGATCTGCAGCCAACATCTTTAAAAATCCATCCCGATCTCCTTCAGCTCAAAGTTGTGTATACAAATAAGGCAAGCCCTGCGATGAATTTGAGGTGGAGGGCCTCATTGCATGCTCGAACTCTATATGTGGCTTTTGTTGACATGAGTGTGAGCTGTGTCTGCAAATCAGTGGCCCCTCTTTGTTATGGAGTAACAAATATTTAGCACACAGCCTGCTTCTGACAGAGCCAAAATCTTCCTTTGAACAAGCATATTCTTCCCTCAGATTCACACAAAGACATCAACCAGCATTGCCAGATGACGTGATCAAAAATTCAGGATGTTGTCCTGGACCAGCAGGACAGAGACTGATTGACAAGGACCATGCAAAACTGGAAAAATAAGATTTTTGCTACTTATGTGAGATACCAAGATATATATCACCAAAATAAAAAGCATCCTAATTTTAATCATGGTAACTACATCCTAACAGTAACTAACTGGTAACAACACAAGTGACAGCAGAAAAGTGTCTGAAGTGTAGGCAAAGAGTAATGCGGGGTCATAATTCAAATTTCTCAACACGTACAGTTAAGGCCATATTTTGCAGGAACTCATTTAAGCACATATGAAAGGATAAGTTTTTCAAGCATGCTAAGCATCCAAAAACTTCTGTTCTGGCTTTGTCTGTAACCAGACTTTCCAAATATCTCTATTTCCCAATGATGAGAACATTTGCAGACCTGAGTCAGTCTGAACATTTCTGAAATGCTGACTGTGTAATGCAACTTACAGAACACACACTCCTTATACATAAAGAAAATCTCCTTTGTTCTCTGAACTTCTAAACATGAAATGGTTAAAAATATTGAAGGGACAGAACTTTCAGTAGTGAGAGAGTGAGAGAGAATGGAAGGAGTGTGGTATCGCACTTTGCAAGCTCAGCAGTTCTTCAGATGTGGTCTGGCATCTAGTTCATAAAGTCAAGCAAGCCAAGCAAATCCACTCATTTCAGTTGTATATACAGACACATATGCACCAGTAGAGATATATACAAAGATTTTAAACTCTCTGAAGAGTAAAATAAAGCTCTATCATGTACATCTTTAGTAGGTCAGCAGAAAGTAATAAATGAAGTTTTAAAAACCCCACTATTGCTTTGTGATATTTCAGTGCAAAAGCTCTAGCTGAAAGTTTCAGGTATGTGACAGCTGGGATAAGTTTTCTCTAAGAGGGCACTGATGATGATATCATTTGAACTCTGTGCTACACTTTGACTATCTCATAACTTTTACCTAAGTTGATAGGAACATGTTAACAGAAAATACTTTCATCCAAAACCCACTGTTTTGTCAGAGCAAAGTGATTTCACTGAAACAGAGTAATTTGAAAAAATTTTGGCTAGAAACTTTTTGAGGTCTCTCTTGTTAATTCTGATTAGGGAGAGAAAAAGAGAAGAGCAGATGGAGGGGAAGAAAACCAGAGGAAGAGAAGATGCATATGCACATTCATGTAGGATAAAGAATTTTGGCACACTTCTGGGCCAATGGATGACAGAGGAAGAAGCAAATTCCAGAATGTTGAAATACATTTCTCCCTAGGTCTGCTTTATTTTTTTTCTTATTGGAGTACAGGATTTCTGGTTCTTCTTTCTTTCAAATTTTCCACTGAATGTGGAATTTACTGTACTGTGCCAGACTCAGCAATGCCCATGCAGCCAGACGTAACACAAATGTTAGATTGGCCATAACAGCAATCTAGAATGAGTTACAGCAGGGATAGTTTTTTTTTATCAGGGAAAAAAAAATGTTTGAGCCTTAGGATTGGATAATAGGATCTGAGGTGATGACTAGGGATGGGTTTTTTTCTAAGCAATAGGAAGATATTTGAATTCACCAGTGGGGGATTTAGTGATAGATTATGAAGTGAACGGGTAAATCTCTGCAGGTTGAGAATAATGTGTGGCTTATCAGTGTACACAGTAGATCTCATTCTTTTTGTCTTTTGTCAAATAAATAATGAAAGAGGCATTTTTTAATGCAAAAGAAAAGATGTTTGGTAGATCCCTCTCCACACTGGAGTTCTCATGAAAGATTTAGACAGAGTGAAAACATGTGTGACGTTCTCAGTCTGCATGAAGCAGCATCTGATTTTTCACACTATGTCATGCCAACTTAGAGTAATAAGAACCTATTGTTTCTACAGAAAATGGAAAATAGTATCTAACAAAAATATAAGTATATTTTTGTCTGAGAATGCCCATACCATATTTTTGGTCATTCACACAAGCAAATGTATAGGGTGTTGCATAACCTTTCTGTAACCTGTTTTTTCCACTTCCTTGAAGCAGAGCAGGTATGTTGTGCTACCTAAAGTAAATGTGGAAACACAAAGCTTCTGCACTTTTGGCATAGATGGGTCCAAGGGAACCCTAGTTTATAAGTTTTATCCTGTTTAGAGCTGGTTGTCAACTATGATGAGCTGTAGTCATTTTTACTATTTACTCCTCTTTTCACATATGCCAGATGTCTGTCCTTTCTACAGCTTGGTTTCCGTAAGGATCATACGGAGATTGTCCTAGTCCTAAGGTAATAACAAAATTCCTAACATTGATAAAAAATCAGGGGAACATTCAGCAAAAATGATAGGTTGTGAACACAGCATATTCTTTGCCTAAGGACCTGATTATCACAAGGTCACTGTGGCCCAGGGGATGGGCAGAATTTTAAAAAGGCTGGACATTTTCATGGTGAACAAATATACCCAGAGATATTATTCCATATATGTGTACATGTATTTTAAATACATACATGCATACATATATGTATATATATATAAAAGAAATATGTGAAAAGCAATGCATGCTTCAAAATTGAAACTAATTTGTACTGAGACTAAGGAAGGCACTTTATTGGGATTGATTATTCCTCAGCTGCCCTGTTGCGCTTTCTCCTTTAAAGCAGCCTGCGCTAGCTATTGAAAAAGATCATTTCATATGCCTGACTCTGTATGCCATTCCTGAAAGCTCTCAGCAAAAGTCAAGTCCTCAGAACTTCAGTGCAAGGACTCAAGGTCTTGGAGATAAACTTAGCATGGACTTAGATGGACTAAGTTAGATGGACTAACTAGTCCATTAGATGGACTTAGTCCATCTGCTTTACCTGCCAACAGAAGAACTTCAAACCTGCAGCTTGTGGTAGACAAAACCAGTCACAGAGACTTCTGGGCCAGGGCAGATTGTCTCTGGTTGGTCAGAGCTCCAAGTCCTTCAATGGTGTTATAATGCTTATTGGTGATGATGATGGTGATATCACAGCCTTGGAAATCAGTTTAGGAAGCTTTCTAAACCATGTCATTCTTTATAATTCATGCTTCATGCTTCGACCACACAGTCCCTAGTGTGAACATAGCTCAGGGCCAAGCTGCTCTAGCACAGATGAACCTCAGGCTCTCTGTAGACATTCTTCACTTGCAGCCTGTGATTCTGGTACTGTTGATGCTAAGACACAACGTATTTCTCTCAGGCTAATATAGAGTGCCCTGATGTCACCACCTGGACAGGTGAGGTAGAGATAGGTGAACAGTACAGAGCTAAGAAAGATCATGGCTGGACCAACAAAAGCGATAACAAAACCAACCAAGGCATTCTCCAGAGATCACCACCATCGGTATTTCAGAATAAACTTGTGTCCAAACTGTGCTGAGATCATGTTCAAAATACACGTGATCTTAATCCTAAAACTTTTACATAGTATAACTAATAACAATTTTAAATTTAGTATCTTGTGTCTAATGTTGCTATTTAATGAATTGCGTTCTTTATTACCAGACTGAGGTCCCCCATAAACTAGCTGCAAATTATGTATTGATACTTTTTTATTATTATTTCTTCTCCCCTGCAATGCAATTCCATGCTGTACAGCAATTGTATTTACCTGGGACTATGGAAAGAGTTAGGTAAACCAATTTTAAGCAAACCATATATTTTATGCTTATATAGTTTCATTTCCAATAAATAACCTGGAATAGCTAGTCAGCTTTACATGCAATCTTAATTTGAGTTTCTTATGCATAACAGAAGCAAGGAAAAATGGGACAGACTTGAGAAGGGAAGAAAGATTATATGGCTACAAGCACAGAGCGATGTAAACTCATTTACAAGGGCATCTGCATCTGTATGTCCAGTCAAGTGGCACAGTGAATTGCAAGGGGATTATTGATTTCAAAATGACTAAACTGCAGTCATGCAGTACTGAGAATACCTTATTGCTTCCCTTAGCTACAAGTACAAATTTGATCATATTTTTTGTATGTCTCAGCAGTCACACAAGTAAGTCCTGAAAATAAAGAGATTAAAAAGGAAACAACAACAACAAAAATAGTCAAAAGACACAAATACTGTACTTACCTTTTTGAATACCTTTCTTGAAACAATTAGAATGCAACTTCTCATAGCAGTGCTTAGGACTAGCCCTCTGATCCCATCCAAACTGGAGCCACCCAAACAAATCTAGATCACTTTTAAGATTTTCATTTTTTTAACTTCCACAGTCAGCATGAGTACAATTTTCTGAATCTGTGCTTAATATGGACCTCAGAGAACTCTGGAATGGCCCATTGCAAGCCTTTAAAACATCCATGTGCACACAGGCCTGCTAACTTTTTAAAACCATATTTCAAGAGAAGGAGCAAGAAATAAACATCATCTCCACTAACATATGGATTAAAATTTTTACACTGAAAGTAATTAAAATACCCTGACAAATCAAGAGCTGATAAAAGGCCACAGTTAAAGATTTATGATCTTTTTTTTTTTTAAGCATCTTTAAGCTTTACCAAATGTACAGTGCTCCATATTCTTCATCTCTAACATCTGAATCCAGTTAACAATGATTTTCAACTAACAGGGTGTTCCTTTGCATCGAAATGTGTAGCAAGATCTCTGTGTTATGCATGTCATCTTATGACAGTCAGTTAGCTCTCTTGCTGAAGTGCATTAGGAAACTGTTTTAAAGAGCTTGCACCTTTTGTCAGAGTGGTTAAAAAAAAGAGAAACACCAGCATTGTTTAACAGCCCTGTATGCCTTACCGTTCTAACTCTCCACTTTTTGCAAAGGTCAGGGAAGTGTCGTTTTGCAACTGTACTAATTTATTCAGAAAGCACAGCTTAACTCTTCCTATGACTTGTTAAAATCATGACAACACCATCATGGGGGAAGGGGGAAGGGCAGGATTCAAAAGTGTAGACAACACACATTTAGTAAGTAGCTTTTTCCTTGTGTCTTGCATCAATCACTCCTGACATTTCCAAGGAAAAATCCTATCTGGACCCTAAAAATCTACTTCCTTTTCTCATGACAGCTGTGATTAAGGCAGGGCAGCTTTTATCATGCAGTTCCCTAATGATGAAGGCAGCCTTCGTGTAAAATTTCTTCTTAAAGTTGTAGGTGTCAGAAATACTCCAATGTGAAATATTTCCCAGTTTGTTCGGTGCACATTTCCAATAAAATTCAGGTATTTGGGGGTGGGGGTTGTTTTTGTTTGGTTTTGGTTTTTTTTGGTTGGTTGGGTTTGGGTTTTTTTGAAGTTTACACAACTATCCCTAGAAATCAACTATAGCCAGTAATAAATCAAATCTGTTTTCCAAAAGGTAAAGTTGGTTGCCTCACAGTATGGTACCTGGTATTTCTAAAGAATAGAAAAGGAATCATAGTGCCCACTTGTCATCTGGATCTACCCTTGCGTCATTTTGTATAGTGTGAATGGAATGTGAGAGTAGTTCAGTGCCTTGTGTTACATCAGTGTTCTGCTCAGGGCAGTGTACACCCAAATCTCATTAAATATGGTTGCTTGAAATGACATAGACATAGAATGGCATTGGTTCTTTGTTATCAGCACTTACAGTAGGTCCAGAGGCTCATTGTCTGAGTTGTACCAATGCACAGTTTCACTACCTTTCTTCACTTATCTAAAAAATACTCACACTAGTTAAAATTAGAAATGCTCTGACAGTGGATAATCTACTGCTCACTCAGACCCATAGGTGATGGCAAAAAGCCCTGCTTTTTATTGAGTTAATAATTTCCAGTCTTTTGGGGAAAGAAAATGATCTGTCTTTATATTTTTGATATAATGCAACACAGTTTTCTTTGCCACATGATTCAGCACTCAATCATTAGAATTCAGGAGACAAGAACAAGTACTATAGAATCATAGAATCATAGATCCTGGTTGGAAGGGACCCTAAAGATCATCTAGTTCCAACCTCCCCACACTGAGCAGGGATGCCAATCACTAGACCAGGTCACCCAGGGCTGCATCCTAGAAGTCCAAAAAGCTTCCTCCCTTCCCCTTCCACTCTCACTAGGCTACTAAAGTTTGTACTGGAGCCATCCACCAGTAACTGAACATTTTTCAGCACTTTGGCTTTAGAAGTTATTTTTCCTCTTTATGAAGAACACTGTAATTCTGTTAGGCCTCAGATGGGTTTTCAGCGTCAACCTGAGGTCAAGTGTGTGAATCTCAAGACAAGATCAGGACACATCTGGAAGCTTGTGCATTACTGTCCTACCCTATTAAAAACCAGCAACAACAACAACTGCTTAGGAGTTCCTGAGGCTGAGCCTGACAGTGAAAACAGATGGATCACACTTCAGGATTTAATTTTCAGATGTGATTCCCTCATGTAGATGAATGGTTGGCACAATTTATGGTCTTAAAACAGGTTAATTTTGAAAAGTCAAATTCTGTTTTAAGATGTAGAAGACATTGTAAGAAGTTGTGATAGCCTCTTGCGCGTGACATTCTGTAACTGTGGCCAATGAACTCTATATGGTGCAATATCTCCGTAGGAATAAACTCACAGAGCCCCACTGGCTGTGACAATTTGGATAGAAAATAGAAAACAAACAAACAAACAAAAACATACAAAGATAATTAGGTTTTAAGTGACTAGCTTACATATTCATGTCCTTACACGTGGATTCAAAAAGTTTTATATTGTTTGTGGAAGGAATCCAGTGCCTTTTAAACATTAATCATAGCAAAATTCAGGCTTCCAGTCTGCCAGAAAACCACGTACCACAGTGCAGGTGAAATTAAATCCTAGGGCTCACACAGGTTTTTTTTGTTTTGTTTGTTTCTTTCTTTGTTTTATGTGTTTGGGGGGGGTGGTGTTGATTTTTTTGTTTGTTTCTTTGGGGTTTTTTTTGTGTTAGAACTATGTACATGCTCTCAGTATAAATATGTAACAGAGAGACTCCTTGCTTCAGTACATTCACCCCACACATCCCACACTTACACCTAGACACTCAGAAATACACTGCTGCATGCATTGTTGTCACACCATTGGGGTAAGCAAAGAAAGAGAATGAATCCCCACATATTTGCTTTAATAAAATGCATTTATTTCACAAAAGCCAGCAATTCATGCTGGTGAGTTTTCTGCACTATGTTTCAAATCAGGTGCCCAAATATTTTGAGTTTCGTATTGTTTTTGATTATAATCTTTTTTAAATCAAGTTTTATTCACTTAAATGCATTTTCCTGAAAGTTATGCAAATAGCAAGTACCAGACCAAATTCCAGGATGAATGATGCATCTTCAAATTTTACAGTGATATTATACCCCTGATTTTTAGTGTAATCCTTATAAGGTCCTGGAAGCTACTGTGTGTGCCTTGCACTTTTGTAATATAGGTTCAGTTGTCATGCACACCTGGGTAATGACTATTGGGAGAGATGAAAGCATAGATTAGAGTCCGGACCTATAATATCTTTCCTTGTCTGCTTCAGTTTTGCAATAATTCAGCTCCCCATGAGTCCATCCTGTTTTTATAGTGGCCCATGTGGAAACAAATGATTAAAATATCCACATGCATATCTGCAGTTGCCTACCTTTCAAGTAAGTCAAGGAAAGCCAAAATGCAAAAATAAAGTATCCAAGAAACAAGGTTTTGCAGCAGGCTAAAGAGAAGTATTATGATTTTATTAACAGCAAGGTCGATCAGTTGTCATTTAAAAAAAATATTTGTCAAAGAATTACCATCTGGGATGCACACTTTTTAACTGTAATCGGTGCATGAAGAGTCTGTGTGATCTTAACTCCCTTAAGTTTTTCTAAGCACTATCACACTCATATTGGATTAAAAGTGAAACAGATATTTTCTAAGTATTACCCATTACTCTTCATTTCCTGTTTTACCTCGTGTTCCTTAAACTAGCCACATGTGTCAAAGCTAGACTTAATGACAGCTAATCCTCAAGCAATGTCTGTTAATTTTATCTGTCTGTTTCTGGATCAAGATAGAGAGCAGGGAACTCCCCGTTAAATAGTATCCTTCAAGCTCAAAAGCTGAAGAATAAAATATTGTGCTATTTCTGTGGTAGATAATAGTGTCTGCTAATCAAGTAGTATCATGTAGGCATCTGCTCCAGATTGCATGAATTAGAAAGAAACAAATATAAAGAAAAAAAATAAATCTAGGTTATTCCAATAAAGATTCAGAAAGTTGAAGCTTTCAGAGGATTTCTTTCTTTTTCATTTTCCCCCAAATTTCCTATAAGAGAAGAAGGATTCCCAGTTTGGAGAAAGAGCTAAAATTTAAGGGAAATAACCTCAGAGTTTTTGTTATGAAAAGGAAAGGAGCTCTTCCTCTGTTTTCAGAAAACCTCTGGTATGGTGGTTGTATGAACAAATAAAAAAGAAAGGTAGTCAAAGAACTCCTCAGCTTGCCTCAGGGATTTTTTCCCCATATTGCATTAAACACAATATCTATAAGTAAAATTCCTTTAACAGAGCACAATCATTTCCAAGCATCACTAGCAAGACATTGGTGTCAACCCAGAACAGTTAAAGTCAAAAGCTCAAAGGCCTACATAATCAAATTAATATCACATCTAACATCTTTGCTCATGGTAAGGGTTTGTCCTCTGCTGTCTGAATGTACAGTGAAATTCAAATGTATTTTTGAGGATTAGGCATCTATTTCACATTAAGTCCCAAACTGCAATAGTTTTGAACACCCCTATGCATCTGAATGCTTGCAGTAGTTGTTGAAGTTTGAAAGGAAAAGAAAAAAGCCAACCAAGCAAAAAACCACCAACAAATGGAATTAAGGGTCTACAAGATTTTTATTTATTAAAATTTAAAATGCAAATAACATCCTCTAACTTTTGCTTTCCCTAAGATGATATTTATTCTGATCAGTAAGAATATCTCACCAGGAATGCACAAGACATATGGCAGCAAGGAAGAAGCAAAATGTTCTGCCTCTACCAACAATACAGTTCTACATTCATAAATCTCACATAGGCAAGATTTTCTGAAAATAATGAGCAGGTACTCAATTTGTGACACTTAGAAAGAATATGATTTTCAAAGTGCAAGTACTCAAAGTCTTAAATTGCCTCCTTCCAACCCCAGCAACCTCAGAACTGAAGTGCTCCTAACTTATTATCCACATTAAAAATTGCACTCAAAATCACTTTCATTACAGTTAATATGGAAAGTAAGTTATGTGAAAAGCAAGTTGTGCATCATGGCTACACCATTTAATCCTTAATTTTAAAATGACAGGCACAAGATATTTCTGATCTACATATACTGGTCAGAATACCAGAAATATGCTGGAGAATTAGAAATGCACACAGCTGCCTCAAACAAGGCTTAAAAATTGCTGAAACAGTATACCTGTGCAGTATTTCCAATATATGTAATTCTCTTGAAAGACTGCAGCCATTAAGTATTTTCAGCTAAATTTCTCAGCCAATAAAAGCTAATTCCAAGTAAGAATTAATAAGCACACTGCAAACCAGACATCCTCTTGCCTGTGAGCCCACTCAACAATTTTTCTTCTGAGTAATTCCCATAAAGAACGTTGTGACTTGCACTAATTAGTTAAATTGTGACACCCCATCGTCCTTCAGCTCCCCCCATGTTGAAATAGTTCCTGTATTGTAAAGTAATTGGTTCAGGGGTTAATCCCTGGCTTCCTTTCTGTCTCAGAGGCAAGTGTATACAAATATGTCCACTCTTTAGAATGTTATCACAGTGCCCTCTCTTGTCAAAAGTAAATCAAGAGGGATGTTTTAGGTAAAGGGAGTGGGATTTTTGGATTTTGATTTTGTTTGTAGTGGTTAGGGGATTTTTTTGTGAGGGATGAGGGGAAAGGGAAGTGTTTTGCCTCGGTTGGCTGTTTTCTGAGTGTTTTTTACACACCAGATTCAAATGTAACTTTCTCTCCAAAGACTCACTAAGCAGAGACACCTTAATGAGTTGCTCAAACGTGTTGCTAAGCTGCATACGAAGAGCAGACATTCAAGAAACCGACACCAATATCACATATGTTTCATAGCATCACATTTTATCCTTAACCCTGAAATTCAATTATTTCCTTTAAAGTGGAACAATAATTGCCTAAGCTACAAATTCACTTAATTTGTCTGCAGTTACTTAGGAAATTATAAACTTTTGAGAATATAAACAGTTGTAAATACTGGTAGTAATTCAAAGACTTGAATGAGAGATTTCAGACAAATTTAACAGGAAATAAACTACAAATTCCTATTTTATTTTAGTACATAAAAACAGCAGAGTTTTCAACCAAAAAGGAGACTGTTTTTCATTTGTGAATTCTGCAAGGTGAACTTGCCACAATGATAGCATGTAGAATGAGAAAAAAGATGGGTAACATGGAATGACACACCTGAAGGAAACAGCTCCCTTTATGGGGAAATGAGGATTTAAGGTGTAGTCTTTTCCCTGGGTTTCTGTTGGAATACAGAGAGGTGGACATGATTGAAATTTGCATTTAAATGGAAATGGTTAAAGGTAAAGGCACAATGTTTAGAAAAATGAGAGTATCCATTTTTCTAAGAGGGAGGCATACTGTTATTGTATACCATTAAGGTGTCACAGAGCCTAAAAATGTTTAGAAATATTAGACACTGCTACAGAACAAAGAACAGCAAAATGCCATTTGGAAATGACTATGCACTGTAAACGAATCTGACCGAATACTACATCATATACAATTGTCTTTAGTGTTTTCTGCTGCCATTACCTAATGTGAGTCCTGTTCACTAAACAGTAGAAGATCTATTAGATAGCTTTCTGCTACTTTTCAATGGCAATATAATCCAGAATCCATTCATCATTCTATCCTGGTGATTTCTGCAGATCTTTCTCCATAGGACACCACCAGACCCCAAAA
The DNA here is from genome assembly GCA_013396975.1 of Bucco capensis. Classification (NCBI taxonomy): domain Eukaryota; kingdom Metazoa; phylum Chordata; class Aves; order Piciformes; family Bucconidae; genus Bucco; species Bucco capensis. The sequence continues at coordinate 63,646 of VWZO01006088.1, forward strand.
TGTTTGCCTGGTACACTTTCTGAGAATGCACTGTGAATTTTAACTGTGTCACGTGAAAACCCTGATGTGTTTCCCTGATACCAATGAGGAAATACACATTTTGCTGAGGATAATGAAATATAGGATACAACAAGTCATGGAACTGTTCAAATCTTGTGTTGGATGGAAAATGCCTTAGTAAATTAATGTGTGTGAATCTCAGACAGACACAAGAAAATAGTACCAAGAAGAATAGCAGAAGACAGAATTCTTCTCTGCCTTCATTTCCCAAACTAGAAGATGGCAAGCAAACCTTGGATATGTGTGGACTCTATATTGACACACAGAGGCACAAATGTACAAATAGTCTGTATCTGTGTAGGTCTGTGCATGTGTGTGTACCCAGGCATTACGAGATTTACTCACTAAATTATCCTACTTTAAATAGAAGGTTTGGATCTGTTCACACTTGTTTAAAGTAAGTGGATAATTACAACACTTTAAGAGATTTGGGGTTTTGACATTTTTTCACTATTATGATTTTTTGCATTTCTCTCTCCCTTTTCTTTCACCTTCTCTATCCTGTTTCTCTTACCAGTTTTACAGTGAAGTTAACCCTTTACTTTAAAATAGCACTGGTGCAGCTAAAATCAGAAAGTACTGAAATCTCAGCCAGCAGGATCATTTTGAGAGCATTTCTTACATGGAAGAAAACAGAAAAGATCAGAATTGTCTGTTGTAAAGCTCCAAACAGGTATTAACCTTAGCTATCACATCCTAGTGCAGATTAATGTTTACTTCAAATCTACTAAAAGATTTTAACAGTTTGTCTTAGCCTTCCTATATTCATAAAGTTGAGCTCCATTTCATTCACCTATATATTTTTCTGTACTGATATGAAGGACTTGCCTGGTTTTCCAAGACAGAGGCATTTGGGGCTTTTGAACTCTTCTTCAGCCAAGGGAAATGAATGCCAGTGCTGTGTGGGGTAATTCATTGGGGACAGTGTTTCTCTGACCATCAGTCATTCCCAGTCTCCTAGAATATCCTGATTAAAATAAAACCACAAAAAGCTGCCAATCTTTGGTGTTCATGATAGAAAGAAAGGCAAAATAAGAACATTCTGTCATCCTCCTGTTGGGCCAGGATCATTCCGAAGAACAAGATTCACTTGCATTATCCTGGCCCATAAAATCAGTTTTATGGCTGTTACCTGCTAGGCCATTAGAATATATTGATAAATCAGCTCCAGAGTATACCTGTGAGGTTCTCTAATTACAGGAGTAAGTCACTTGGTACTGGAGACAAACCTTACTTTTTTGCGCACTAAGCAGCAGTGGTGGTGTCAGCTGACCGTTTTTGCACTGTTAATACTGATGGAGATTGGTATCTTACATGCAACAAGAATTTACTCAGTCTTCGATGTCTTCAGTAAGGCATTTAGCAAAACCACGGTGCCAACAACAAAGGCATCTGATGAAATGACAATACCTTCAGCAAAAACTGGGCTTACATATCACTGAACAGCCCAACAGAGGAGATGGAAGTCTTCTCTGATCTTCACCTATAGGCGCTCAAGAGCTAAGAGGTATTTTATAGAATCATTAAGATTGGAAAAGACCTCTAAGATCATCAGTTACAACTCTCAACCTTACACCACCGTAGCCATTAAACCATGTTGAGAAGTGTCATGTCTACATGTGTTATGAACACCTTCAGGGATGGTTGACACCACCATTTTACTGGTCAGGCTGTTGAAATGCTTGACAATTCTTTCAACAAAGGAATTTTTTTCTAATATCTAACCTGAACCTCCCCTGGCACAAGTTGAGGCCATTTCCTCTTGTCCTACCCCTAAGTTACCTAAGAGAAGAGACTGCCTCTCACGTCACTACAATCTCCTTCCAGCTAGTCATAGAGAGCAAGAAGGTCTCCCCTGAGCCTCTTCTTCTCCAGACTAAACAACCTCAATTCTCTCAGCCACTCTTCATAAGACTTGTGCTCTAGACACTTCACCAGCTTTGTTGCCCTTCTTTGGACATACACCACCACCTCAAAATCTTTCTTGTGTAGAGTGATCCAAAACTGAACACAGCATTTGAGATGCAACCTCGCCAATGCTGAGTACAGAGGATGATCACTTTTATAATCCTGCTGACCACGCTCTTTCTCATATAAGCCAGGATGTTGTTGTTCTTCTTGGCCACTCAGCCACAATGCTGGCTTATGTTCAACTGGCTGTTGACCAGCACCCTCAGGCCCTTTTCTACCAAGCAGCTTTCCAACCATTCTGCCCCAAGCCTGTAGCATTGCATGGGGCTATTGTGACTCAAGTGTGGGACCCTGCACTCAGCCTTGTTGAAGCTCATCCTGTTGCTTTGGCCCATTGATCCAGCCTGTCCAGATCTCTCTGCAGAGCCTTCCCACACTCCAGGAGATCATCACTCCCACCCAGTTTGCTGTCTACTGCAAATTTACTGAAGGTGCATTCAGTTGATGATCTCCTCATCCAGATCATCAATAAAGATATTAAATGGGACTGGCCCCAAAACTGAACCCTAGGGAATATCACATGTGACTGGCCACTGACTGGATTTAACTCCATTTTCCACAACACACTGGGCTTGGCTATCCAGTCAATTCTTATCCAGTGAAGAGTACACCTATCTAACTCACGAGCTGCCAGCTTCTCCAGGAGAATATTGTGGGAGATAGCATCAAAGGCTTTAATGAAGTCTAGGTAGACTACATCCATAGCCTTTCCTTCATCCACTGGGTGAGTCACCAGGTCATAGAAGGTTAATCAAGCAGGACCAATCCTTCATGAACCTATGCTGTTTGGGCCAGATCCGCTGGTTGTCCTGCACGTGCCATGTAATTATACTCAAGAAAATCTGCTCCATAACCTTCCCCCATACCAAGGTCAGGCTTAGAGACCTGTAGATTCACAGAATCACACAGAATCACAGAATGGCCAGGTTGGAAGGGACCCTAAAGATCGTCTAGTTCCAACCTCCCTGCACTGAACACGGATGCCAATCACTAGACCAGGTCACCCAAGGCTGCATCCAGCCTGGCCTTGAACACTGCCAGGGATGG
>VWZO01006088.1:74726-124534 GCA_013396975.1 Bucco capensis
GGGCTGTGGAGTCTCCTTCTCTGGAGACATTCAAGAGCTTCCTGGAGACATTCAAGAGCTTCCTGGACACATTCCTGTGTGACCTCGTCTAGGTGATCCTGCTCTGGCAGGGGGGTTGGACTAGATGATCTTTCTAGGTCTTCCAACCCCTAACATACTGTGATACTGTGATTTTACTTACCCTTCTTTGTGCACCTATACATAGACAAGCTCATTTTTCCTCCCATGCTGCATGTTTGACTTCTATTCATTGGAGAGCAGCTGGCCAATGCAATCCAAAAGTGTTAAGTAGCTTTCTTGGAAGGAGAAAAAGATGAGAATAATTTCTAACTGGTCACACAATGGGCTGCATCCATTCTGGTATTCTGGCAACATATAACAGCAATGAAGTTACAAATCATTACGCATTTTTCTGTTGATTAACTCTTTGTATTGCATCTAGAGTAATGGGACCTAGTTACAACTTGGACTTCAGAGCCTTGCTGCCCTAAACACAAGAGCTATATAAATAATGAACAAAAATAAGACAAGGCCCAGTGGTTCATTAAATTGTATGGAAGAATCCCACTAATGTGCTTGTTTTCCCTAAAAAAACCCCAAAATATCTTTACCGCAGTGCATGAAAGTGAATGTTTTAGAAGAATCAAGGAAACGTTTTACTCTGTTCATACACTATCTGTGTTTTACAAAGCATGCTGCAGACCAGCATAGCTTTGTGAAACACTGCTTAAGACCATAATATTGCGAGAGAAAATAGTCCTTTCTTACTTGAGTTTTGGTCTCTGATCAGTATTTATTTTATTAGGCAGCTACAATAACAAATGCCAAGGTTCTGAGCATAGACAGTAAGTATTTATGCACCTAATCAGGTAACAGGGTTATAGACACAGAATAACCAGCTTTGCTTCCTACAGGCCCATTGAGACAATCCAAGGGAAGCACCCTCATCAGGGTTATTTCATACCCAGAACAGCAAATAAAATTAATAGCCTATTCACAATCAAGGTTAAAATTTGAAATCCACACATAGCCAGTGGTAAAACTCCTACTGACTGCAATGGATTCGTGACTTCATCCCAGACACATGAAGGACATGTGATGGCTTGAGCGGGTTTAGGGGAAGCCAGCAGCACCTGCTGAAACAGGGCCCTCCAATTCCCTGCAGCTGCTTTTCATTCAGCATGCAGACATAAGGCTCCATAGAAAACTCTTCAAAATCAATGGAGTCTTCTGATTGGCTGCTGTTGGCTTTGGAGTAGGACCACAGAGAGAAGGCAGATCATCATTATTCCTTACTAAAGTGTTTAAAAGTTGTCCTTTAATAACACTAATTTAATAAACACTGAATACTGACAAAATGCTGCTTATACATATTTCCATCTGTCTTGTACTCTGTGGAAGCACATCTCAGACTTTGTATCACTCTTCATGGGGGCTGAATGTTTTGCACTTCTTGTTGAATCGGGCCATTAATGTTAAATTACCTACAAGGGCCCTTTTGTTTTTAAAACTCCCCAGTCTGCAAGTGAGCATGAGGTCTTTAAACTCTGGTTGGAGAAGTCCGAAGTTTTCTATGGGGATTATTGCATTTATACATCACAGCCAATCCGAGGGTTTCTAAAGCCTTCAAACAACTGACACCATATGTCTGGGTACAATGGAATCTACAGAATTATCAGTAACAGCAAAAATGTCTCATTACACACTGAGAGCTACAAACACATAACAAGCATATTGAGTAGCACGTATGCTCGCAGAGAAATTAATTGACTCAGATGCATACAAAGGGATTTCCAAAGTGCTAAAAACATATTTCAGTTAAGAAATGCACTATGCCAGGCTGTGATTTGCAATATAATAAATAATCTTCCTAAAATTCACTTAACTTTCACTCTGTCTAATGTGAAGCTACACAGATTGTACAGAATATGCTTTGTGTGACACAACATACAGAAAAGAACACACAAGAAAAAAAATAATAAAAGTCCTTTTTCAGGTCAGTAAAAAATATTCCCAGAATCCTGGCAAAATCTGCAGAATGAATTGTATTTGTGTTTACTCTGTTTATGTGTTTGTTTGTTTGTCACATGCTGGCAGAATTTTACCAAATATTCACCTCAGACACTTAGCAATGTCTACAAATCTATAGCTGTGTTTTCAAGAAGGGTGGAGAACACAAAATGATGACTCCCATCTAGAAATCTGGTCTCATGAGGAAAAAAAACAACAACAACAACAAAAAAACCAGAGAGAAAGAAAACAGGATAGAAAAGCACTAGCATTATTTATTCACTTATTTTCATACAATCTGGACTAAGTCATAGGAAGAGAAATTTTCATGAGCAAGTTAAAAATAGTGAGATATAAATGGAAATCATAATGGGTAATAATAAATGGTAATTAGCAATGTTTTTCACTGCAATATTATCTTTTATCCACAATTGTGCAGTACCTTAAAGAAACAGGTTATGAATTCTGAACCCCTGAATATTTTATTCACACAAGTGAATGAATAGCTCATCCATAAAAAATGTGAACATTCCTTTGAGAAAGTGCTCCCTAACATGAAATATAGGGTCTTCACCTGGCATAAAACATGAGCCCTCCAGTATTTCTGTGAGGGGTATGTATTACCAACCCTTACAAGGGATGTGAAGAATAGAAAGGATAAATACCTTGCAGATCTGGCTGCATTTTTTAAAAATTGAAAAGAGTATTAACTTGAACTGCTCTTTAAATTAAATCAAATGCTCCTTGAAAGCATGGCAACTTTTAAAAATGGTTCATCTTTTATGAAAGGTCATCATATTTAGTTTTAATTATTTCTTTATTCTATTTTGATTCACCAAACGGCTAAACTTGTACTTTTAACAATCTAGAAAGACTTTTGAGAAAGTTCTGGACTAATCAGTCAGTGGCCAAGGCAAGAATAATATCATTTACCTATTGAACAACATTGGGCAGTAAACTGTTCATCATCTTTAAAGTCTCTTGTGGGTTTTAATCATGACACAAAAGTCACAATTTCTAGTCCCAGCCAGAGTAGTTCATCCTGTAACTTCAGGCAAACATCTGATTTTCTCACTGTCACTTTAAATGAGGAGAAAGATACATCTTGCAAAAGTAATCTGTAAACTACTGTGCAGTTTCTTAAAACTTTACTATTAAATAATAATATCTGATTACTTAGGATTATAATTAATTAAATAGAATTTTTGTATATTACTGTATTAGTGCTACCACTCATAAGAAACATCAGTTGGGGTCCAAGCTGGTCTGACTCTCCATTCACAAAGGTGAATTAAGCAACTAAAAAAAGTACCTGTTTCTCTTTTTGCTGCTTTGTCTATCAAAGTCTCAATTCAAACATTTAAGTACATATTTAAAGCCAAGAAGAATAAAACTGAAAAATAAATATACATAATTGTTGAACTAAGGCCCAGAAGTAAAGGATCTTACTGTCTATGAGAAGTAAAGTCATTTTCCCATTTTTCTGATGTTTTCATGGCACAGAGTATGAAGAATGACATCCAAAAATAGCTGTTCCCAAAGGAGTCTTAGGTATGTTTTGCAGAATGATGACTTGTGATTTGCAATAATTATCAGGGCTACACATATTTACTCCTATCTGAACCAACAAATCTTTTAAACTGAGTTATCTGATTTCAGCATTATTTTCATACCTATTAGCCCTCTACTAATGTGTCTGAGCATAAATTTAATTATTGAAGTGAAAAATCTTCTACGTAATTGCAGTGAGCAAACATACTACAAACTCCTCTTGAAAAAAAATATCAGTTCACTCTATAGAAAACCTCAGTAGAGAAGTCTGAACAGTACCCTATTTGTGCTCTGTCGGTGGAGGTGACTTGGTTTGCACACAGCAATAACAATTTTCCTCAGATCTTTGGATCAAAAAGGTGAACAGCCAAGTAACTCACATGGCAACTGATAGGTGACAACAAGAAGTTCAGGTTTGGCCCTTGACAGTGAAGGAAATGAGTAATTCTACATCAGATATTAACATCAGATACGTGAAAGAGGGTGATGATCCTTCATGCAAGACAAGAATGTACAAGGTTGTCTACTCTCTTGCTAGACCACAATGCTATGAAGAGAGCCAAAGAGGAACCCAGGTGAGCGATACTTTCAGACGGGAATTTCCCTTGCAGTGACAACAATGTATGTGTTTGATGAACCAAATATAAGCAGAAAGCAAACACCTGCATTCCAGACGTTGAAGGAAAAGCAAAATATAAGCACAAACTTGAACTCCTTTGGTTCTAATTTTGGGAAACAGAAATTGTTCAGTCATAATTCAGTCTCCTCAAAAAATGACTTTTGTACTACTTTTTGGACCAAGAATAGAAATCTGATTTACAGAAACATTTTTAATTCTACTGGGAGTGCTGATAATTCTACATATTGGGTTTGAATTTTAAGCTATATAACCTAAACAGCAGTGTCTAAAAAGTAGATTGCTCTTATTGCACAGACTTTTATGTTTGCCATGGCTGCTAGGATGATCAGTTGTGTTACTGTAATTTGGAAAGCCGTTCAAAGAAACTGGAGAACCCTCAACTTTGGTTAACAAACTTACTGTATCGTGTAGGCTGTTCTGAGAAACTGTATATGTAATTCACATTCTTCTCACCCATGCAGATAACTTGTTTCTGTAAAGCGTTCATGATACTATGAGATCACAAACTGTTAATATATACTTGCTAAATTATTATTTGACTTCATTTTCATGACTCCCTAAAATGCAGGGAGTTTTTTGGGACACTCTAATAAAACCTCCATCCTAAGGACTTCGCTGCCAGCGTCCAAGCTTGCTAGGCCCTGGCAGATGAACCTTAGGACTAAAGGGTGGGTCCAGCTCTGCGCATGCTGTGTCTCACCTAAAAAAAATCCCTTGCGCAGGCTCGAGGGTGCTATCTGCTATCCTCTTTTTATCAGCGCGCTTGGAAACGGCGCTGGTGAGGAGCGTGGGTGAAGCCCTCCCTGGATGATCGTTCGCGAAGCCTAGCCATACATATACAATACTCAAGCCATGTTTCTTTATTCACATTGTATAGCATGTAGCACTTCACTGGTTTTCAATCACTGATGGGGAAAAAGTATAAACCAATCCTGTCTCAGCCTCCTTCGCATTCAAAAAGGGTTGAAAAGTGAAATGGCATTGTAATGACATATAACTGTTCAGCACTGTTAGCTGGGTGACCAATTACAGCAGGACCTGTTGCAGATGGATGTGTTGTAGGGTCCACTGAATAGGGTGTATATTTATCTTTCACAATAGATACCCTATAAAACAGAAATTGGTTATGGCCTCATAGTGAGGCTAGATTGATGAAGCAGGTATTTATCTCATACTCCCTGATTTCATCTGAGACATCTCAGATTCCTTTTAGACACTGACCTTCACTGTTTTCATCATTTTTGAAAACAGCACATTGAAAAATTCTTCTCATAGTTAGCAAGATGATGTCCATGTTAGGTCTAACATTTAGATATTTAATATTCAATGAAACTTCATTTAAATTTACTTCCAAATTTATCTTAGGTCATGACTCAAGGTGCTGACTGTCCACATCAGGGCTGTAAACTTGTCAACAGAAATATCCATCAGCTTTATGGGTCATCAAAGTATCTATAGTCTTTTTGATTTCTATGAGGGGCCCCAGGGGATAAGGGGAGATGCACCTGTAGAGAATTTCCTAAATTCTAAAATTACTGTCAATGGTGACAAGTTTTTAAATAACAGATTTTTAGATTACAAATTAATCTATTGTTTCAACTGCAATTTGCATCAGAAAAGAATAAACTTCAGTTTTCTTGACTTTACTCTGGAGCTTTCAGACACCAAGTGAACATTTGGGAGAGCACACTATTCCATGAAAAAAATTTGAAAACCACCTGAAAAACTTCTCAAGATTTTGTTTTACTTCTTTGTCATGCTGCACAATGGAATAATTTCTAATATCTTGACATGTTGCGAATAAGAAGTGGTTCGTTCCCTGCTCTACCCACTAGTAATTGGTTCCAATGGATTTCTAGATATGTAACTGGGATAAAGGCTGTAAAATTATCTATTAGATTGCCATTGTGAGAGCTTTCTTTGTATAATGCACTTCATTTGACTTCATTTCATTTTCCCTTATAGCTGCTTCCATTTCCAGGTTATCTTGGAGTATTGCAATCTTTACTGGAATCTTAATCAAAGTCCATTGCTTATTTGATTTTCTACCTGTACATATGCATTTTTCCTAGAAATATTAAAGAAACACCTACTCTATTTTTAAAATAATATTGAACATTTGACCCTTTAACAATTGCCTCAGCATTTTTCAGCCTTCTGTCACAAGTGAGAAAGAGCAAACAGCAACTCATGGTAGACCTGGACACTGGGTTTGTTTAAGAACCAACAATATCAATTTTTTTTACCCAACTTGATTATCTCTCACATTCACTTATACACCACCCTCCACAGCATTATTTTCCTAAATTTTTACTTCCCTTCCAGTCAGAAGATCATGCTAGTCAGTGCTTGACCATGGGTGTCCCTTGCCATTTGCTTTCATCTTCTTGAGCTTCCAGATCTTCCTCAATTTCAGTATCTTTCCTTCAGTCTTATTTCTGGGCCAATTTTTTGGGAAATCTGTGTTTTGGCACCAGGTCTTCTTTCTGGAAACCAAGCACCCTGTTTTCTCTCTCTAGATAGTCCATATGCAGAAGCCCAACAGATGAGCAGCCACGTACTTGCTAGTTGTGTCTACTTCTGCTTTATTAACTGGGCAATTTGAGATGCATCACTTCCATTTAGTCTAGGTGTTATCAAAATTTACAGCCAGTCTGTACAGATTGCAGCCAGCAAGTAGCAGGCTTCTGCTTGAGAGTTCAAAAGTTCAGTTCCAGATATTCATCCCACACACACATGCATCCAATTATCTGTTGCCTGTTGGTATTCATAATTTAAGCTATTTATTTTTCACCTACGTGCCGTTTTTCCATGCTTTTGCTGACTTTCTTTGCATTGCAATACTTAAGAATGATGAGGTTTAGACTCATGTGACACTAAACCTGACCTTGTGTGGTCCAGAGCATCCCCCCCCAGACACACTTTTGTCAGAGAAAATGGAGGATATTTGAAAGATCTTAGAAAAATAACATTCCCCATTCAGGCAACACACAGCTCAAGATGGGGCTGCCCCAGCCACTGTAGACCTGCGTGTGGTAATGCAGGTGCAAAATGCAGCCTGAGGTTCTCAGCCCTTGCAAGCTGCCCCATCACAACTGAAGGGTTGACTCACCATATTTCAAGACCTGCTGATTAAAGCAACTGCACTTTATTCGACAGTAAAATGTACTTGAAGGGCTTGTGCTAAATGGGGATTCATACTAGTGTAACTACGTGCATTTACAGCCAGATTGTAATTGCGGAATTGAAGCCTAAACTACATTTCAGTGATTATCACTCAAGTATATATTTGCAAATACTAATGTTGCATTTATTAACTGAAGGATTGTGTGAAGAGATAAAAGAAAAAAGGAGAAAAAAACCTGAGACACAAGTCTACTTTCCTGATCATGATTAACTAGCGATGCCCAGGGTACAAAACAACAAAACCACACAGAGTTGCCTTTATCACAGACAACTTTATGTAAGTCTGTGGTCAAAGCCCATGGGGGCTTTACTGTAAAGCTCAGTAAGAAAACATAGTCATGTTTTTGATGTCTAACATTCTAACTACGTAACATTTCTGGGATATTTTCTTTTTCTGCAGTATTGTTTACAATTTTCACTAATATTCTTTTCAGTAAAAGTGAAAAAAACTAGAAGTAAACCACCACGGAGATAAACTTAAATGGAATGGGACATAAAAATTCAGGACATCTATGTTTGATGCCATCATTAAAAAAATAAATAAAAAGATGGAGGGGGGAGAGAGAGAGAGGGAAGACAAAGTGAAAAGAAAAAAATACAGCAACTCTTTTATGTGAAGATTACATTTAAAAATAACCAACTAACAGTCTGCACTTTTCAAAAGACTGACGTCCTGAAACGCATTTAGATTGATGCAGCCTGAGTCTGAAGTTCTCTTGCTGAGTAAACAGTCAAGTGTTCTTAATAGGAATTGCAGTTTCTCGACATCTGTTGGGGAAAAGGGAATGGTGGAACAACAATTTAGATTGAGATTGGTTTTGTTAAATGCATTTAAACTCCAAGATTAGTGGTGTTCTTTCTTTTTCAATTAGCATTTACTTGCAGAAAGGTTACAGATGAAGGGGCTGAGAAAGAGTTCTTTGGGGGAGGGGAGTTAGCTCCCAGGGCAGTACAGAACATACTAAAATGTGTAATACAGACTAGCATAGGACTTTGACTTTAACATAAACTCACAACTTATGCAAAAGCGAATGCCTTTGAAAAGCAATATGAAGAAGCAAAAAAATTAAAAAAACAATAACCATGACTTCCCTTTGTTGAGCTGCTAAGAACCAAGCTGGAATGCATATATGAAAAAATATTATTACTGCCTTTCAAAGGAATTTTCCAGCCTATTCATTCTTCAATTCCCTATGCTGATTAGACTGTGAGAGGACTGTGACTTCTTAGGGGTCACAGAAAGGTAAGTAGAAAGGAAGGCTATAAGAAATATTCTACTTGCTTTGTAACTTTAAAAAAAAACAGGCTCACTTTATGAGTCTTATCAAGCAAAGGAAGATTCTTTTAGCTCAGTGAAACAGTTGTTGCCATTTTGGGAGAACTGTGATAATAACAAAACCTGGAATGTTCTGAATTCCCTTGCCCTGTTCCTGTTTCACTCTGGAACGTAGATCAGGGCTTGAAGCATCATTCCACACTGAGGCTGCTCCAAATGCTTTGATTGCAGTGTAGACATAAAGTGATGAAGAATACTCCTGAACCTGTACCATGAAGAGGATTTTTTTTCCCCAGTGTTATACTTTTTTCAGCATATGGATTTCACTTAATTTAAAAGGATTAATTTCAATTAATCCTTTATTATCTGTAGAATTTGTGATTATGTTACAATGCTTTTGCTTTTTGTTATCTATTCTTTTAAATATCTAGAATCAGAATATTGTGTTTATTTTCTTCATTTGGAGCATTTTATGTCATTCTTCTTTTTCCTATGAAAATCCTGGAAATATGTGTTATCCTTAGTCACTAACAATACACTTAGAGCTGGACAAAATTTATTCTGTTCCTGCTTGAATAACTAGGAAATGTAAAAAGAGATGCAAACAAGATAAACCTCAACCCATTTGCAAAACCAAAGAAAAGGAAGAACTGTATAGATACATTCTTTCTATCACTGCAAAATCAAACAATATTTTATATACTTATTCCAAAGCATCCATAAGTCAACAAAGAGTCCTGTTGGCCTTACTGTTTAAGTGCAAGAAGTATCATAATGGGCAACACAAGTGTCAGCATCAATACAATGTGTTTGGCATTTTCTCTGCTGGTAAAGCAGAAAAAAATAATGTCATCCTATGGCAGTTCTGTTTAAATCTCTCTTTAGACACTTAAACTCACTGAGATTGATTGTGCTATCTATTGATCTCATTTATATTGTCTTGGAAATTTCAACCTAATGTTAATCTGATGAAGTCCAGATGAAGTAGGCTGTGGTGTTTAGCACTGTATGCTTTAGTACACAGATCCATTAAAGGGCCAGTGTGAAGAGAAAGTATGAACAAATGAGTGCACAGTTGGCCCTGTGGAATATTTAATTCTCTAACCACAAAAGACTTTACAGGAAATTGGGCTTTGGACTCTTGCTCTTTCAAACAAGAGTCCCCCACCCCTTCCTTTTCTCCTTCTCAGAATTCTTCATTTTTTTTCTGTATCTGTCTCACCTTGCAAAATGCAGATAGTAACAGACGTGTCCTCTGCCTTCTACTTAACACCCTGGTTTCCAGTAGGCCTACCCATCATATGTAAATGCCATTCAGCATGCTGTCTTCTTTTGGTATTATAGTTATGCCCACAGTGTGATATCCTGGTCATCTGTTGCAAAGCCAGGGCTTTTTCATGGGCAACAAGGGCAGGTTTTCTCATAGCAGTGGAGCAACGACAGGTTACACCATCTGAAACACAGAGTAGTGTTTTGGAAGGAATAAATAGCTTTAAGTAAGTACTGCTTGTCTTCTTCAGCCTTTTTGATCCACATTTTGGTATTCTTGTCCTGTTTCCTTATCATGTTTTTCCTATAACACAAAATAAAGGTTTAGTTGGACAAGTTTTACTCCTGTAGCTACTTCCACTAGTTCTAGAAAAACTACTTCATATAAATAAAGTTTTCAAGTTCAACTCTTCCAATTTTTTTGTTCAATACAAATAGTCAGGTAACTTACCAAAAATAAGATTTCACAAAAAAAAAAAAAAAGGAAGCTGGCAAGCCCTCTGTGTTTAAGTTGAACTACTCATAGAATAGTAGAATGATTTAGCTTGAAAAGACCTTTAAAATCATCAAGTCCAACTGTTAACCCAGAACTGCCAGGTTACCACTAAACTGTGTTCCTAAGTGTCACATCAACAGGTCTTTTAAACATCTCCAGGAATAATGATTTCATCACTTCCCTGGACAGCCTGTTTCAGTGCTTGATAACCCTTTCAGGCAAGACATTTTTCCTAATACCCTATCCAAATCTCCTCTGGAGCATCTTGAGGCTATTTTCTCTTGTCCTATCTCTTGTTACTTGGGAGAAGAGACTGACCCCCACAACGGATTATGTTTTTTTACACAGATTCCACTCAGTTGAATTGAAAGGAAACACAGACAGGGAAGCCTGAAAAGGAGAGGTTGAGGTGGCAGAAACTAAATCTGAAAGAATCTGGGTCTGAAATTTGTACAAGTTGTCCCCTTTAGTTTTCTTGGGGCTGAATTTATTGTATGTTGGAGGCTTAAATCAAATGCTCTGGGTCATATGAATGTATTTTTAATGCTTTTATGGTGTGGCATGTTCTAAGCAAAAAGTGTCATCCCACATATATCACATTTGTCTAAATTTGCATTCTCCCAGATGGCCACATTTATTGACTTTGTGAAGTTAACTGTCTCTCCCTGCTTCCAGCCAATCAGGGTCTGCTGGAGGATCAAAGAAAGTGAATCCTTCATTGTTTCATCTACTGCTGAGAATGACCCAAAACCAAAATCTTGACACTACCACCCCCAAATGCTAGTCCCAGATTAGCACAGAAAGTTCCTGTCCCAAATTCTACTTCCATTTTTTTACAAATTCCATGAAATGCAAAAACATTTTACCTGTGAACATGAGCTTTTCTCTTGCTATGGTGTTATTTGCAGCCTCCAATATTAATCACATTTAGAGGGTAAAAAAAAAAAAAAGCCCATTTCACACCTGCTGAACAAACTAAGTTTCCAGCTATTATTCCAAATATACTCATTTATACTCACATGACCCAGAACCCAAGAAAAGTACTCAGTTGCTTGCATTCCTGGAAACTGAACTTTAAATAACTAGTAGGGGAATAATTTTTTTTTGGTCTTTCTAAGACTGTTTTTTTTTTGCACCTATCAATCTTTATTAATTAAAAATTCACAAAATTTAGTCAAATTCCTTTACTTTAAATCAAGCTAAAAGAAAGTGAACAACAAAATGCTCACAGTCCAGGAGGCTGCCAATTCCTTTTCTAGTAAGTGTTTAATCACTGATTTTTTTTTTCTTTTAAGTCCAAGTGTAATATTATGGGAATTTAATCATCATTTCTATTAGTACGACTGCTTGAGAAGGTCTGGAAGACATTTCCTTTCACTTCAGTTCACCCTATGGATAAGTAGAGCACTTTGATTCTGTATTGATTTGTCTTTTACTGCAGTGATCACCTTTCATTTTCAAGCATTCACCTTCCATTCATGAGCATTAAATCCTTATTTAAAAGAAATAAGAGAACTTGAATGGTGGCTCGATAGGGCAATGATCAGTGGAAGAACCCAGATGACTTTATCTGGGTCAGAACTTTATTTCATTAGGTTGAATAGTGATTTCTTGCTTTTGCCTTCTCTGTCTCTCAGGCAGTGACAGGCCTTCCCTCTCCCTAAGGATATGGAGACCAGCTGCCTTGAGATAAGAGAAAAGGAAAGGAAAGAAAGTGCATTTATAAAGGACACTGGTCTACACGTGCAGTCTGCAGCACATAAAAGCCCCCTGTGTGTGAATATGGGCTAACACATCAGCACATGTCTGTTTTGAAATGAAGAGCAGCAGGTACATTTTGACACAAATTCAAATCAAACGTGTGCCTTTGATATCATACTGGCAAAACTTGATCATATGCTTTGCTAATCGAGTGTGCCGAGTCTCCTATGCTTATGTTTTTTGGAATTAAATTGCATGACTGTGCTTTGCTCTGTAAAATGTGTAAATGTGTAAATTATGTCAGGACAGATTGCAAATGCCAGTTGAAGAAATAAAAAATATGCTGCGCTCATTGTAAAGAGTGCAGGGGTGTGGCCTGGGAGATGGTGAGAAGGGGTTAATGCCTTCTAGCAAAATTCCTGGAAGAAACAGATTGATTTATTAACTGTTATTTGTATTACTAGTATTAACAGCTCAGTAAAGAAACACCAGAAATCCAGAAAACCCCAGTCAGGACTTAGAGCTGGCAAGACTGTACTTTATCAGTAAATGTAGAGCCATGATTTCTACCTAGAAGAGTTTGCTGCACTAGAATCAAGATGGAATTAGTGACTGCAGTGAGCAAAGGCAGAGTGTCTGACTGAAAACAGCATGGAGTTATATATTGGCCCTCTTTCAAGACAGCACTTAAAAAAGAACTTAAGATCATTCCCTCGAAGGAAAGCACTTAAGGAGAAGCTTATGCACAGTAATGAACATCAATGTGCCCTTGAAATAGGGCTAATATATACAGCTTTCTTGATACATTACATTTATGTATATGGAATTATTTGATCACCTTTTAATGTATTTTAATTGTATTTTAAATATCCATTTAAGTAACAATTTCCTCTGCTCCTTCATTTTTTCTCTCTTTTCCTCATTCATTTTCTCTTGAAAAAATGATTTGGGATTACTATCCAGGTAGTCCCCTATACTAGCATCCTGTCTTATTTTAAAGGGATCCTGAAAAACATGGATTATATTTGAAATAAAGGAACATGAAGATCCTAGCGGATTGCCTCCTCTTTCTCATTTTAGAGAGACAACAAATTCCTATTCCCATTGAAGTCAGGTTCAGCAAAAATCAGTCCCTGAGTTCAGCTGTATCAGCATACATCCCACTGTGCAATGGAATTGTCACCAAGGAGTGATTTTGCACCTCTTAGACAAGATTCATTTAAATACGTATCAGATGACTGTGCTGAAGCAAATGTGAGTTGATTGTAGGATCAGTTTAAACATATGTCATTCAGTCATATTCACTGGGAATAAATACACTGATTTTATAGACTCTCTTTTTTAGCCCCAGATATTTGTTGAAGTGCATCATGTTCAACCCACGGCGTTATATAATTACTTCTGTGCCTTTATTATTGAGCGTTTAATATTTTATCATCAAATACATTTTGTAGTGGTGTTTGAAATTTGTGCTTTGATGGTCTGAACGTCAGAACTGTACCTTTTCAAGAAGGGAAAAAATCCTTTTAAAGCAGTGTGAAAGAAGTCTTCCAAGGAAAGGCCATTTGCTATAAATAACTGAGTCTGACTAGATGCAACCTAGTATTACTAAATTTCTAGAAAACATAGATTAAAACTTCTCAGGGTTTATTTTTCAAACAAGGATCTGTAAGTCCCATATGTGATGATTTTCCTTCCCCCAGGAGCAGAACAGACTTATTACTTTACAGCAAGCTTCCAGAGTAGTATGGAACTGCTGAACATTAATACTTACATGGCCATGGTACACTTGAGCATTTAGACATATGACTTAGTGGCATTGCATTGGAGAACTGGGATCCACATCATATTTATACTTATTTCTATAGTACCTAGTAACTTAAAATATTTAGTTAATTTTAAACTTATGGATAGTGTATGCAGATTACAATTGTATAGTATACAAAATTCCTGAGAACAGTCCCTCTACAGCATTAAAAGCATGGGTATTGCCCATGACTTTCCACAGTCTTCATACCTGATGCATTTTGATAAATTTCATGCAAGAAAACCAAGTAGAAAGAAAATACGAACAGTAACTGTAAGAAGGTCTAAATATCTTGAATATCATGGAGGGGAGCACTGTGGCTACTGAGATAAATTGGAACAACTAAAAATTCTTACTAAATGGTAAGAATTATTAAATGATGGAGAGCATCACTAGCCTACCACACCAAGGGCAAAAGAAGTTTCCTTTTTTTCCTGCTTGTAGTTTACCAGCTATCCAATGGTCTGACTGCTTAGAGACCAGCTGCACCTTCCATCCAGTTAATGAGAGGAAGAAAGGACATAATTAGATTCAATAAAGGTAACCCGGCCCTATAGCAATTTACCAGGCCGTTATATATATATTTCATCTTTAACCTTCAATTAAGGTAATGTAACTTGACTATATTTCTGAAATACATGATTATGTGAAAAATATTTCATCACAGATTGCACTATGTCAAGTATTTTCCTTTAACCTCTAGAATCTGCTTCACTTTATGGCTTTGATGATAATATACTAATTATGCCCAAACCTCTCCTAGTATTATGGAAGGCTATTTTGTTTGACTTTATATTTTAAACCTTCTCTGTGGTGCTGTGCACTTTTTTCACTGGGATTCATCAATAAGCTATGGAGTTTTTAAAACAGGAATTGGATGAAGTTGATGGGAATATGTGGTAGAATGTCATGTCACAGAGACAATCTGAGAGACTATTGTAATAGCATATATTTGTAAAGTATGTCTACTTAGGAAACACATATTCAACTGAAGAGTTGAATAACTTGAAAGGGTTTTGCACATTTTAGACAACCAAAAATTGGTAAAGAGTAGAACTGCAAATACAAAAAAATGGAAGTTCTTTCTTTGGAAAGATTCTGAATTTTTTCAGCTGGGTATCCTTCAAATTGAAATATCCTACAGACTTAAAAATTTTCTGAAAATAAAAATTCTGAGAAGGAAGAATTATGTCATCATTTTTTAAAATCACCTTTTTTAAAAAAAAAATTTACTGTAATTTTGTGATGGATTTTTACAGAGAAAAAAACATTTTCTGAAATGCTACTTTAAAGTTAAAGAACAGAAATGTATTACTCTTAGAACACTTATTTTTGGGGATTCCCACCTTTTTATTTTTTTTAACTCCATATGCTTATATATTCACCTTCTTTCACAAAGCTTTTATTTCCAAAGAACTACACATTCCAAGGAAAACAATTTTGTTTCCTATATCTGTGCTATCTTCAACCACATTTCCTGGATTTTCTACCAAATTCATCATAATATTTGCTTTTCATAATCTGGCTTTCAGTACATTAAATTGACTGGTCTCAGAATAGTTGACCCTTCAGTCACAGATCTGGCACTTTCCTTTTCCTTGCAAACTCCCATTCTGAATAGCTTGGACAAATTTAATGGAATATTATTATTAAGTATGAATATCTACCATGTTTTGTCCCTTGATCAAAGCCATTAATTAGTGTTGACAGCCTTTAGGTAGCACTGAAAATGAAAAGGAGACCTTTTGGGGGGTGGGTTGGTTTTGGGTTTGGTTTTGATTTGGTTTGGTTTGGTTTGGTTTTTCCCCTCAATTATAATGCTGCAGTTGTGCTTTATTGAAAACTTGGTTCAGTTTGTATGTTCCTTACTGAAAGGGAGTATATGGAGTTGTGTGGCTTCACACAAGCATTCACATAAATCTGCTACAGAAGATGAAACATGACACTTCCTTTGTAAAGGATCCAAGAATCATGCCCTTAGTCTATAGATTTCATATGTATGTAATCAACGTTTATTGGTTTTGTGAGGGTGAAGCTTCCACTTCCAATGTGAGCACAGTACAAACATTGACAGTGTCATTAATAAAGAACTGAATGGCTCAAATGGGAGAAGTTTATAGAAAGCCTTTCTCCTGGTGCTTTCCTTGATACATGTGTAGTGTAGTCTTACTATGGTAGACCCTCAAATGGAAACTGGTCGGGAAAAGAGAGAAAGCTGGTGCTGTAAATAAATCACGCCACAGCTAAAAAATGTTGAGGGTTTCCTAAACATCTTTTTCTCCTGTTAATGGTAGAAACCTTTTAGGTCATGACAGTAAGTCCAATTAAGGCAATGGCAAAAAGCCAAATTGTTACAGTGGCACTAAATCAAATCATTGACGGGCAACTTTTGAGTTTTGGTGTTCTGAAGCCTTGATGGGTTTTGTTCAGAAACTCAGGTCATTATCTGAAAGCCCAGCAGGGATCCGGTTTGGAAATTCAAGTGGCTTTTGGGTTTTTTTTCACCATAACAAATTTAATTCATGCTTTCAAACTCAGAGGCAGTCAGAACTATAAATATTACAAAAGGACACCAAGATTTTTTGGAAACAAACAATCTATTTTGGGTATTAATTCATCCAAATCTCCAAATAAAAATACCAGACATTACATACTGTTTTCAGCAAATGGTTGCTTGAATCATAAGCCAATAAATAATGGAGCAAAGAATCATTTCTGCTTTCCAATACAATACACTATTTTCTCTTCACAATCACTAGAATTTCACAACTGTTCTTACTAAATACCAGTGAAATTCAGGTGATAAGAATATCTTTCATGGTACTCTCATCTCCTCTGAAAGAATGATAATTAATGATAATGAGTTTCTCATAAACAATTATGTAGAAATCAATTAAAAAATTAACATTTTTGCAGGTCTTTCTAGGCTATACTGTCTTGCTTTTATTTATAACTTTTTGTGTACTAAAGATCATAGATATCATGGATAAGAGCTTCACCAAAAGACTTAATGTATTTGCATGACTTAACCAATGCACAGAGTTGGAAATTAATTCACAAGCTTTTTGTGAATATATTTTTTTAAAATTTGTGCTTCATCTTGAATTTTTTTTTTAATTCTAATCTATTTAGTAAGTGCATAACTATACAGATTGCTGTAAGTACCTGTCATGATTGCTTTTTTTCTCTTCTTTTGTCTTTTCCTTCCACTCTCAACCAAAACCCCTTAAGATGAAAAATAGCAAACTCAAAAGAATCTTGATTCTAGAAACTGTAATTCTTGAGTCATACATTTAAATGCTTTCTTTCATTTTAATAAAATATGTAAGAAAATTACTTTCTTGTGAAATTATAGAATCATAGAGTGATTTAGATTAGAAGTGATATTTCAAAGTTGGAAAACCACCAGCACAATCATGGCTAACTTCTAAGTTAGACCCAGTTATTCAGGACCTTTTCCAGGCACGTATGAAAAACTCTAAGGATGGAAAATCCACAGCCTCTCTCAGATACTGTTCCAGTGCTTAACCAGTTTCTCAGTGAAAACATTTTTTTTTTTACATTAAATTGAATTTTCCCTTGCTGTAAATTAAGACCTCTCATCCATTTGTCTCATTCTTTTGCTGTAACCCTCTGAGAAAAGACAGTCTTTGTCTTCTCTGTTACCTCTGCTTAGGTACATCTGAACTTCACATGTGCCCTAGCTGGATTCCCTCTTCAGCATTTTTTCTCCAGGTTAAACAAACAAAGCTCTTCAGCCTCTTGTCATTCATTTGCAACTCCATGCCCTTAATCATCTGAGTGACCCTCCACAGGTCTCTCTTTGCCTTGTCAGACTGTCTCTTGTACTGGAGGACTTTACCTATGTCTTTATTAAATTTCATTATATTTCTGCCAACTTTGTCTAGTTTAAGATCCACCTGAATGGCAGCCAGAACATTAATTATATCACACAGCCCCTCAATTTTGTGTCTTCATGACCTTGATGAGGGTGAGCTTCATCCCACCATCCAAGTTGTTCATTGCTCCCAAAACTTACTGCTGAAGAACCAGCTACCAATTAAATTCAAACCGTTGCTCCTTCAAGGCTGATCATCAATCCAACTTTTCTATCACCTAGCCAGATTGGATAGCCTCAATCTGGATACAAAGATGCCATGGTAGATAGCTTTTTGGAACCAAGCTGAACAACATACTCTGCTTTCATCCGGAGAAGGATTCCTGATTCAGAATCAGGTTCCTTGGACACAGCTTGCCTGTTTTAAGCATGTACCTAAAAATGTTTCCATGAGGAATTGTGCAGACACAATGAAGCCAAGAAGGTACCAGTATTTCCTGAAAGGCCACAGAGTTCAGGGTACTATTTTCCACAGGCAAATAAAAATCCAACCACATCATTTAGAATTAAATCAATAGATGAACAAAATAAAGGGAAATACAAAAGATCTATTCAATGGCTATAACTCTGGATAAATGCTTTTGCAATTATATACCTTCAGTTGTACTTTCACACAGCCAAACAAACGGAAAATGATTCTGCTGTGCAATAGTGGAAAGAGGAATGGATAGATTATGAAACATACACTGCAATCTGCTGCTAGGGTGAGTTTTTTAGTTATGACTAGAAAAATATAAAAGACAAAGAATTTTAAACTTTTAATTTTGTTTTTCCTTTCTTCTTTTGTTATTTAATATTTTACAGTTCATTCAGCTCTGACATTAAAATTACACTGGTCAGCTTCTTGTTAGTCATGTTTCTGACCTTTTCGCCACCAACACAATTCTATGCTTCAGTATAAAAAATGAACTGGATAATCCTTTTTAAAGAACAAAACTTTGGTTTTAATGTGTTTTTTTTTAAATAAATCAGAAGTTCTTTCTCTGCATACTTCTAATTCATGTTGATTTACACTTTAAAAAGACTTCCAATTCCTGCTCTAAGAGAAAGATTGACACCTGTATCAGTATCAAAAAGGCCATGAATAACTGCAGAAGCCATTTCACTAATATTTATTAATGGACAACTGCAGAAAAGTACATGTAAATATCGTTGCCATGAGTTGAGATGTAGAAACAACACTAGTATCTCATTCATTTGGGACAGAAAGCTCCCATCTGAGAGACTTTTAATCTCTTTCTAAGGACTAAAATACTTTTTACATAGGCTTAATATCATAGTTCATGAATTGCCTAGGAAGTCTTATTAAACTGGATGGTTTTTTCTTTACCCGGACCTAAACTGTAGGTTTCACATTATCTGACATCTATGACTCAGTATTATTAATTGTCTATTTTGCACATTAGTGAGAAAAATAAACAAGCAACACACCTTGCTTGACCAATTTTTCATTGCCATCAGATACCAAGCAGCCTTAATACTGCCAACTTGATCAGCATAGATTATTAATTATGATACTGCTGGTACAGTTCAATTTAATCAGAAAAGAACATCAAGGAGTCCAAGAAGTAGGGTATATAAAGCAATTTATCTTTGCCTTGTACTGATAGGGATAACAATGATTTGCAAATTGCTTCAGCTACAAATACACAATTAAAAAGAGATAAATATCAAAAGATATGCCACATTTTCAACTCAAAGCCAAAAGTGCAGGTCTTAGTATTCATAGTCATTTTTAAAATCATGAGTTAATTTTTCCCTTGATGTGCGCGTTTAACTCCCATTAAAATTAATGGGGGTTACACATGCTCATCGAGGAAGAAATAGACCCCATAGTGTGTATATTCTTCAAATAATAAGGATTTAGTAATTACTATATTATTTGTTCATTAATTTTCAATTTGTCTTGTAAATGTGCGCTCTTTGTGATCTTAGGTCCAATTATATAGTGTAATTTGTGGCAAAAGGTCTAGTAGAACATTATCCTTTTAAAGGACATGTGGTTTTATAGCACATATTGACAATGCTCTAATTCTCAAACTTTATCACTTGCAGAATACAGCAAAACAAGGGAATTTGACTCTAGCAGTCAAATTCTCCTCTACCACATGGTCCAAGGCTCTTTGAAATCACTGTGTATATTTCAACAGGTTTTGGAAAGCCCATTTTCCATTAATTGCTTGATGCTGAAAAGCAAGATGCAAGAGTGGCTGATGATATTCAGGTGCCTAAATTTGGGGTGCCCAAGCTGAAGATTGATTTTGGAGAGTACTTTTCAGAGGGCAAGTATTAAGCAATTTCTGAAAAATATCTTCTTTCTTTTTCAGAGTATTTCAGAGAATTGAGATTATACCAGTTAGTTGAGAACTTTGAAAAAACAGCCATGCTGCTCCCCAAAACGCAACTTTTGTTATTTTCTAGCTTAAAGACATTGGACCTTCTAGCAACCTGTACAATACAGGTTGTTCTGGGACAGAGGACATGCAACTGTTCTTTCTTCCAGTCCATAGGAATTTAAAATTTTAAGGTATTATTCATAAATAATTAGTATACATTATGACTCTATTCAAAAATCTGAATTACAAGTAATTGAATCTGTAGTTTGTATGGATTTACCACACTTTATTCCAAACTACCAACTGAACAGATCAGAATATTCCCGCCTTTACTCTCAGTCAAGCTTTATCAACAAGAGCATTACCCATGACCCAGGCACAGTCTGAAAATCACTTGGGGTCTCCNTCATTTTTGAATGTTTTAACATCATCATACAAGCTAATGGATGTATTCTCTTTAGGAGCCTTTAGGTCTTTGTAAAGATGCAGTCATCCCTTCCTGTGTTGCTTCACTTTTTGAAAAAATCCTTTCCTAGTTCTCCAGTTTTTCGTTCTCAGCTACTTTCCAAACAAAGCTGCTAGTGTTTATCATCTCCTCCCACTTCCCTGTTTTCTGGGACTGTGTCCTTCCCACTCTCTTTTTAAGATAAAATAGATCTTCAGTGCTTGATTTTAAGCTGATTCAGTACAAATGAAGTACTTGGAGTTATCTGATGATGGAGCATTTCCTTTATGCACACCAGAGCAAACCACATTCCTTGATTCACCTGGTTGTGTCTGTACTGTTCCTACATGCTGCATTAACAATGTGGGTGACTGACTTTTGAACTCTTGCACCTTTGAGTGAGGTAAGGCAGATAAAGACTACTTCGTATTGGGTAACTAGCAACAAATGACTGTGCAAAGTTCATAAAATTGTAGAGCATTTCTGTAGCCAATGAGATCCAAGAAGAATCCTATGGTAGGTATCCTATGCTCTGGCAGAACTTCCCTACTTGTCAGTGTTACTTCAAGACTGGGTTCAATGGAAGCTGAATTCGTAAGATTAAAATTTGGGTTGTATGTAGCCATCAGGAAGTCAGGGGATATTCAAGCTCAGCAGATATTTAAAGACGAGGAAGAAGAATTTGTAGTCCTTAGTGTAGAAAGAGGACTGCCAATGACATTTACTTTACTTTAACTTTTTAATGCACAAGTAGATTAAGTAATTTTTATTTGTTATAAAATAGATTCTCAGGAAGGGTTATGGGTTAATGAAAGATCTTGGAGATTGGCTAGTCCTATGAGAACAGCAGCACAGGAACACAACACTGAAGCAACAGAGTTTGTTATAAGAGTATGTTCCAGGATGTTTTCAGATCAGTTCAGACTTGCATCCCAGGCCCTTAAAGGTTTGGACTCAAGGTAACAGTTACAGCCCATTGGGAATAGTAATGTTTTGTGCTACACAGTCATCTTTCAATCATACTTTTATGTGACATATACTTCCCATAAATATTTCATGTTCAAAAACTTTCCGTAAAGACTGAAGTGTTTACTCTTGGAGGAGGAAGATATTTTTTATCTTCTCGTTTGACCTGCCATGCTAAAGTTTTAGAAATATTAAAAAAAAAATAATCCTTTAAAATAGAGGATACATACTCCATCTCAGTGAAAAATTTTTATTAATAGAATAAATTAATTTATTAGAATAAATTTTATGTGGCCGCCTTGGATTTTACTATTTTTTTGGATTACACTATTGGAAAGATAACCCCCAAATTAATGAAGGTGTCTAACAGTAAAAGACAATCCTACAGAGATCATCTGCTTATGAAATGTTTGCATTTGAATAAGCTGCAGTTTACAACTACCTGAATGCACAACAGGGAGACAGATTCTGAGGGGGTCTGTAAATACCTTGTATTTTACATGTTTCATATTTTCTAAAGGGCAACTTAGGCCTTTCCCCTGTTTTCATGCTTCCTTTGTCAACTTCATTTCTTTAATACTCAGTTAGGCACTGTGTAAAAGAGCTGGAATATGTCTCTGTGTGACCCTCAACAAGCAGTATGGTGCCTTAAAGCCCAGCTCTCTTCCCTCACATTGCTGCTCTCCATACACCCACACACACGTTTCTGTGAATCTAAACCCTGGGTTCACAATCACAGTGGTCTTGTGAGAAATGAGTTGACAGGTCTCAGTCTAAGTCAGAGTAGACAGATGTGCATGAAATAAAATCCATCAAACCTGACAGGTGTTGTTTTACACCTCCATGACCTTTTTTAAAGAGAGGACCAACTGTTCTGCAAAACAATTAGGGTATATGTTCAAAAAGATGAATATATCTGGTCATAGACTGTAGTTCTTTAAACACAAATGCTAACTTTATAGTGCTACTGTTATATACTGCAACACATCTCTTTAAAAATAGGTATTTTCTTTCTGAGGCAACAGAGAGCTTCATTTGTCTGCTCTATAGATACAGACATTCATTATCCCCACTAACAGCTTACCTGGCTTTTAAAGACAGCAGTCCAAGGAATAGTTTACAGGTTGTTTAAAGTTACAAAGTCAGTGCAAATGCACGGCAATGATCTAGGTTTTCAGTCACAAAAAAGGGACATTTAGACAATTCTGACACCAGCATTTCCCTTTGATCTGTATCTACAATGTATCTCTGCAGAAAAGTTCTGCAGGTACAGTGTGTGCTGGGGAAGCTGAATATAGGTCAATGAGATGCACTCTGCTTTTTTAAATACAATCTTTTCTCAGAAATTGCATGATTTCCTGTTATGACTGTAGACTTCACATAGAATATCATACATTTGTTTTTAAAAAATGCTTTTCTACTTGTGCAAAAATCATTCATTTGTTGAAGGTGCACAAACACACACATATACACAAGTTTCTATGTATAATATATCTATTTATGAATAATTTCTTTTCATGTATCTTCCATTTCTAATTTATGGCTGACATGGCAGACCACAGAATTTCAAGATGTCTGTTCCTGAGCAATAAATGATGTTAGCCAAAAAGGTTAGACAAAGGGCTCCATCCAGAGAAGACTTGCATACCTAAATCCTGCCTAGTGCTCAACATTTTATCTTCAAATCCCCAGCTCACTGCCACCTAAGCTTAGCAAGACTAAAGCCTGTAAGTGCCTAGTTTAAGCCGCAGGAGATATCTGGGTCCCCAACTTGTGTGACCTAATGTTAATCTTTTATCTGAGAACTGTGCTGTAAGAGCAGGGCTGCCAGGGCTTCCTCGGAGCACAGAGAGCACTGGCAAAGAGCATAGCAGGTCTCTAACACGTTGACCTGGCTCTGCAAGTGCCTAGCCCTCCCTTGACCGCCGAGAGAACCCACTGTAAGCAGAAAGCCCAGGAAGACATTGTGCTAGCAGTGTGGAAGAACTGCGTACCCACCTCACGATAGAATTTTAGTATTTCCCCACAATAAACCCAGGTTACCTTTCCTCTGTTCATCTGTAGACTTTCAGATTTCTCTAAATGCCCTTACTGCATCAAGCTTAAATGTGAAAGCAGATGAAAAAGAGTGAGGTGGGTCAGAGAGAGAAAACAAGCCAGGAAGAACCAGTGTCCCTGCAGTTTCTACAGCAAAGTGAATGTTTAGGCATTTGCCTGATTTGAACCTGGAGGAATGTGAGACTCATGGGAGAGCACTGAAAGTTAAAGATTTTTCTGACTCAGACTTCATGTTATTAGCTGTGATTGGACAAAGGATTTGGAATTTTAAATGAAGAGGATTTTCAGAATGAAAATGAGCCAGGGGAAAATGCACGTGGGAAAACGCAGCCTATGACAGATCTTCTCCCGGATTTCACAATGCATTAAGTTTGGGATAGATCAAAACAGAAGAAAACAAATAAAGATCAGATATCTAGTGAAATTTATATATAATCCTGTGCCATTGACATCTTGGTTTCTGTTTCAGCCACAGAGGCAGAGAGGAGACTCGACTCCTCATGCAGCTGGAGACATTTTTTCTCTGAGCTGGTAAAAACAGGTGTTGGGTGATGGTAAAAATTAGAATTATTTCTATTATAGTCCCCTGCCCATTGAAGAATTATATTTCAGAGGTTGTGAGCTGGATGTGTGTTGGTGCTATGTTAGGCCACAGTGCTCTTGGAAAAGTACCTGGCAAGCACAGACTCAAACAGAAGTTAATGGAGTTTTGCCATTGCTTAAGTAGAAGGCAAGTTTCCAGTTCTGGTGTCAAAGTGGCTTTTTCCCCTCCTCCTCCAGTTATGCTGCACGCACCGGCTGCACGATTAGTTTATCCCATGCCTATCACAGATATAGCAACGCAGACCTTGTTACCAGAAAGCTCAATTATTGTAATACCCTCTTAGCAGAGCTTAGAGCCAGCCTGCTCAGCGCTGCTCACTCTGAGCATGGCAGCACGTGTGCTCAGCCCCTGAGCCAGCAGGAATGTATTACACCACATTGCATTCTTCACACTGCCTGCCTCCAAGGTAGCAGATTGATTTTAAGTTGGCCCTTTTGGATTTTAAAGCCTTAAATAATACAGGCTCTAGCTATGACTGATCTCCCTCTCTCTGAGCCCTGTCCTAATGGGGAGCTGCGTTCCCACACCACCTGCTTTTCCTGGAACCCTACTGTCACATGGCAGATCTGCACCAGATTTTGACTTTTCTGCACTGAATCTGCACGACGTATCTCACCCCCTATATCATTTCTTTCCCGTCAACCCTTTCCATTTATATACCACACTTATCCCAATGTTAGCAGAGCTTCACAAAATGATCCCTGCCATCTCACAAATACAGACTAGTCAGATTTTTTACGGAGGAGGCATCAGAGTAAGTTGCCCGCGTGGCTTTACATTACCAGGTACTCAGTTTTTTTCCTCCTGCAGCCAGAGAGGAGGCTGAGCCCTCTCATTAGACTTGAGGTAATCTGGGTTTCATTTACCACAGGTTAAGAGCAGGCAAATAGAAAGTCAGAGCAGAGCAGCTGGCTCCGTTAATTTATACTCTAATTTAACTTGCGGTAACTTGTTTGTGTAGCCATACCCTTGGGTAACTCTGGCCACTGTACTTCATTACTCTGTGCCTCTTCCTACTTCCTCTGCCTAATGGGGCTAACGATGCTTCCTTTGTAAGGCACTTGCAAATCTATGGATAAAAAATGGAAGTTTCAGAAGAGGCATTATGAATTGTCAATTATTTCCCTGTCTGTGCTGTAATCACCCCACCCATCTTTCAGTGTAGTACACACTCCTTGATGTTTTACAGCAGTTATATCCTCTCTAACAATTAATACAGTTATTTGCCTCATGGTAATTACTTTTTCTATCTCATCTTTTTTACCTTTAAAACATTTATTTGTTTACTCTGAATTCTAACACAGTATGTTCTGTTTATACAACTTCGTTATTAGTATATTTAATTTACTTTAATTACAGTTTACATTGGTATACTTGTAGGGATTTTAACTGAGATATTATTATCAAATAAATATACCATTTTTCTCTTGATTGTAAAATGTGATCCAAATGTTACAAAAGCTGGATGTGTAAGGTTAGATAATTAACCCAAACTCAAGTTCTGGAGCAGTGAAACATAAGATGCTTTTTATGAAATTCACATAGGTATTTAAGGTTTAAACTCTAGGAACTCATGTTTAAAAATCTTGACTTTGGTGGACAAACATGGAGGGGGTTAATATTGGTGTGAATGAGAGAGATGGGGTGATTGCTTTTTCTCCATCTCTTTTCCCATCTTTTATATTAAGGGCTAACAGGCACCCCAGCAGATGGTAAGCAGCCTATTCCCCGAACAGCAACCTTCAAATTCCCCCATACTAATGGGGAGTTTAATACTTTAAGGCCTGATGTAACTTATCTCCCTTCAGGTACTTAAATTAACAGCTCTTTATACACTCCTGGTTAATAGTCAGTGGAGAGGAACAATCACCTCTGGGGATGATTCAGCACACCTAAACTCTTGAGTCATCCTGTAGAGGCACCCCTCTGCATTCTCCCCTTCAATTAGAGTGGGTGTCACTCCTCACCCATGTTGAAGTGTGGGTGATGTTGGCTCAGATGCCTTTAGTTTCTTGAGTCCTTAGAATGATGAGACCAACAGTTACACAAAGAAAAAAACCTGTAATACCAGAGGTGATTAATCTTTGTGCTGTTTATCCAGCTACCTATGTATTTGCAGTACTTAAGGGTACAGTCTTGCTTTGATGTGCAAGGATTTACAGATGCAGTTCCATTAACATTAGTGGGAATTGGATGCATAGATCCAGTACATCAAGATGAGAATATTTGGCAATAAATCTTTTAATATGCATGTAGCATTGACTGGATAATTTGAAACATTTTAAAAATCCAAATAAAAATTGAGTTTTCTAGTACAAGAGAAGCTACCCCTAGAGACAGATAAGTGGATTCTATCTCCACATAGTCAGATCCTGTGTGATTTCATATTGTGCGTAGAATGATCCTTTTTTATCTTTATTGATTACTAGAAGAGTAATACAATTAAAGGTAGCAAAATGCTTTAACGTTTTTGTTCTCTGGCAAAGAATCGGGAGTTCAAAGTGGGGCTCTTTTCTCATTATTAGAGAACACCCTAAGAGACAATCATTTCCAGCAATTCTCTCTTTCTCCTCCTCCCCTATTCTTTTCCTACTTAGTGATTTTGTGGATACAGAAAAAAAACACCTCTCTGTGTGTGTCATTAGCATTAGTTAGCGATGTGCAGATGCAAGAATAAAATCTATCCTTTCTTTTTACAGCCAAAGGTATAAAATAAGTACTTATCATTACTTCATTAATGCTATGCAGAAGTATTTTCTTGCCTCCTTGGTCACAGGTATTCACGTACATGTAAGCACACGCAAACACACACACACAGACAGTCACATGCTTGTGTTTTCTGATGTAGAACATCACTTGATAAGCACTGCTTATGCCAGGATTATGAACACAAGGAAATAGAAAAGACATTTAGAAACCATAAGAAAACAATTCTTTTGGTGTTTGAACTGCAGTGTTATTAGGATATATATAACTACTGCTGAGTGGGGGAACTCCAAGAAATATGCCAAGGGAGGGAGACAAGGGGAAGTCATAATCAAGACAGACAGAAAAAGACAGAAAATGCTTTTGTTTGCAGACACTAAGCTGGTTGACTTGACTTGAAAATAATAACAGGTCCCCATTCTCTCTCATCAGCCCCCTCCTCTGATTCATCGGATATAACCATAATTGACTCACACTGGTGATGGATTTGGAATATGTTTTACTTGTTGCTATTGTTTATGTTTACATAGTATATTTACAGCTTGAGGAGTTTTATTCCTTGTTTACTCACTGCCCTGTTACAAACCCCTACTGCTTTTCCAGCTGCCACCAGTTCTTTTCGTTTTACCTCATTTTTCACACAGGGAGGTGAAGAAAGCGGGAATCATACTGTCTTGGGGACAATGACAGGCTGGGGGTCTTGCAGGTTCTGGCATTCTGCTTGAAGCAGGAAACAGTAAACTTTTATTTGCCTGCAGACTGCTTTCAGAGAGTGGGGCTTGTATTCCTTCCCTGTCGCATTTCTGCCTCCACGGTGAACTAAGAGTCACAGGCAGTAAGAGGAGAAATTCCCACACCTGACACAGGACTCCCAATAGAAGGTCATAAATTTTGCTAACTACCCATTTCAATGGGGCACCTTTGGACAAAGAGAAGATAACTGCCCAGGGCAAATAATTTTTTCAAGTCTGAGCACTATGAGGGAGGACACTATGCAACAGATCACCTAACAGGGATTGCCAGACCCTGGGCTACTGAAGAAGACTCATGGGGGACATCTGACAGGCATCAGGAAGCAGCAACTTCCTAGCTATTTCCTTCACAATCACACACAGTCACAAGGTTAGAAAGAGATAGCTGTGGAACAAGAAGGAACAAGAGAGGAAAAAAGCGTATAGAAAGAATAGAGAGAGAAGTTCCATCTTGAGGCTCGGGAAGAAAGATCAACAAAGCCTAATGGCAAGTGGGTGGTTAAGACAATAATTTTTAGAAGAGGAGGCATTATTTTTAAAGTACTCCTGAAGTTTTTATGGCTCCAGGCCCCTATTTCATCTTAATTCATCCTTGGGGATAAAGACTCATCTGGATGGATCTCAATCACTCCCTTCCCTTTCTCACCCCTTGTCATCATGTTCTCTTCCTTCAGTACATTTTCACCATGGTTAGAAATTCCGACTCTCACTCCCCTTCCCAAGTGACTACCGTGGCGCCCTTTGGAAGGTGCGCGGTGCCCCGACTCCCACGGAGTCGAGTTCCATTGGAACTGCTGGTAGTGCATTCATCAGCCATCTGTCATTGCAGCTGCTTGTTGAAGAAATCAACTTTCTTTCCCCCCCTTCTTTTTTTTTTTTTTTTTTTAATACTTTGGCTAGGAGGAAAAAAAAACCCTCAACCACCAAAATTAAACAACAACAATAATGGCCCGACTGTTTCCCTGACAATCCAAACACAATCTGCTGCCCACAGTCACAGCAAAGTTGAAGGGAAGTGAAATTCTCATGGCCTGGTGGATTTGAGTGTGTCTATATGGGCTTTGTTTTGTTCTTTTCTGTAATAGGTGTAATACCCTTTTGTGATGGAAAGATAGATCCTATGAAGTTTCATGACTCAAAAAGACTAAGCTATGGCACATCAAACTTTATCAGCAGGTTGTCAATGTAACTTTTTACTGAGAGTTGCAAAAAAAAAAAAATAAATTACGTTTTGAAATCCCACCATGTGCTTTTTTTTTAATTGTATTTTCCAAGATTGAACAGAAACATTGCAGAGATAAAAACTGATAAAAACTGTGCAAACATAGGGTAATATTTAATGGTGTCAGGAATCTAGACTACAGGCTTTCCAGTCTTCTTATAATCTAATTTGATCTCTTTTCTGTAACTGTCTTTTGGAAGATAGTGAAGACGAATCTATCTTCACTTTGTTTTCATCTTGAGATCTTTATATATTCAGACACCTTTCTGAGTCCCAGGTCATGCTGTCAGCCTTGTTCATGGCTGTTTCATTGGTGACACCCAAGGAACCAGAGAACACTGCACCTCCCCAAACAGAAGGCAAGCAGCCCAAGCACAATGCTCTTGTACAACACTTGAAACAGAGTTGACAGGTCCTGACAAAGCAGAGAAGAGTCCACAGTCACACCATGGCACATAGATTTTCTTATGCTTTTCTTTTAATTTGCCTTTGGAAAGAAAGAAAGAAAGGGAAAGTTTATCTCTCCATGACTCCCCTGTAGGCAGCTGAAAGAGAAGCAGGTTATAATGATAAGGCTAAATGACTGGTAAAATTAAAACGCACAAACCATTAAAACATTTAAAGTGTAGAAAACAGGAGCACTCACAGCATCTGTTTTAGGTCAGCACCTAAGGAGTTTCTTACAGCTGATATGGGAACCCTTAAGAAACATGAATGTTGTTATACACAATACTGTCTTTATCCAAAACAAAAAACTCAGAGGGAGGCTATCACACGTCCAGTATGGGAAAACTGTGCAAGCAGCAGAGGAAAGCTCTAACATGGTCTCTTGGGCTGGTGGCACAGGCTGGTATTTTTGAGCTCCTGGACAGTGCATCTGGCACTCCCATCAATAAAACCTGAACTGGCAGGTTTATGTCTCTGTCTATACAATACAACTGCACAACTGCAAAACAGCATGCATCATCACACATGTTTTATAATTCTGTGTATACATGCATGTAATTGTCCCTGGAGACACAGAGATACAGAGAATTTCTTTCCTTCTCAATTTGTTTTAAATTTATTTTTTTAATGAAAAAGAACATTTGTCTTCCAGTCGTTCCAATCAATTCCTGGCAAAACCAGAGAAATAGACAGGCTTCAAATCCAGCTCAATTACTGTCTTTTTACTTTTTTATCAATTTCCTTTTCAGATTCCCGTACAGAAGTTTTTCAGACTTTTGATTCGACTTATGTACTAGAGGGGGCTGAAAGTGAAATGGAAAGTAAACAGGCATCACTAATCTCAAAAAGCTTCAGATTTTTATGTAAAGCTATCTTATTAAGATAAGTAGATATTTCCACAATCTGCTGCCTGCAGTCACAGCAAAGTGTCATTGAGGGGAAGTGAAATTGTCATGGCCTGGTGGAATTGAGTGTGTCTATACAGGCTTTGTTTTGTTCCAGGTGGGAATTATTTAATATTTTCTGTGTTTGTTAAGCTTCTGTTCCTCAAAATCACCTACTGATAAACTACAGTCAAGCTTTAACATCTACCTGAATCTCATGTATGTGAAATACTGAATAGCTTTCTCCAGGAAATAAATTTGATTTAGAACAGGGATAAATACTTCACATAGAGATTCTTCTGGCTATTGCTTAGGAAGGATCAGATGTGCATGCTTTGGAGGCCTTTGTCCTGCAAAACCATAAAAGCTCCTTTCAGGGCCACTAAGTCAGCCATTTCTCCTGACTATGAAAAATATTTTGTATCGTGCCATCTCTACAAAGCAAAACCACTCCTCATCAGTGGTTGTAGAAATCCTGCTGAGAAACAGAATAATATATTTGCCTAATGCAAGCAAAGAAGTTTTAACTTTGTACAGAGAAGATCCTTTTGACTCAAAACCTTTGTTGACTTGCATATGTGCCCCTTTCCCCTACAAATAATATCTAATTGACAATTGAAGACAAACACTTTGTTTTCAAGCTTTGAATTGATGATTTTTTACTATGAATTTATTATTTAATTTTGTATTTTAGTTTTATTTTTGTCAAATTTTATTTTAAAGTTTGTCTAAATTAGTAATAAAACCCATTCCTTGACCTATAACCCTTTTGTTCCCACCCTAATTTTCAATTCTTGACTAATCAGTAGTCCACATGTTAGACCTAGTTTCAGCCAATGTTTGTCTTTCTGAATTTATGTGTAGATGCATCTTAAATCACTATTCATTTAATCTTTTCCTGTTCTTTGGCACTTGTTGTTACGAGTCCTAAAGGTTTACACTATTTACAATTTCTTCTATACAGAACTTATCACCATCTTTATGTCCTACTATATGTATTCTTACATTGATACATGGAATAAAAGGTGATGTGCAGTTCACATGCAGTTGTTGCTGCTATTGTAAATGGCTGCTTTGCACAGGACTTGGTGTTTGGTTTTGGATGTGATATTCTACTCCTGCAAGTATTTATAAGCTCAGAACTGAACTATTTCAGAGAGCATTACCTCAAAATCAAAACAAAGAAAAAACTCAGTCCAAGCTGTAAATGACCCTCTCCTTGATCTTGAAGTATAACTAGCCAAGTACTTATACTTCCAGGTGCTACATGTGAATGTTTTTCAAAGGAAAATGAAGATTTTTGTCATACTTTTCATACCTTCCTCTTTAGGGATAAAAGTCTCTTCATACTCAGGGGAAACTTTACATCGTAGAAGACACACTCTAAAAAGCTACCTGTCTGCAGAGGAGCTTCTGTAGAGACAGCAGTCTAGGACCTGAAAATGTATGTTAGCAGAAAAAGGGAATGTAATATAAATGCAGCCCTACCTCAGAAAAATATGAACTCTAATAGAAGTAAAGATATGCAGGATTTCACCTAGCATGCGTGTTCATCTCCTTCTGTGATCAACCTTTGTTTCCATTATCTCTAATATTCCTCAGTCACAGTAATTCGGGAACTAAACATATGAGTCAGCCAAAGCCGTTAGTGCAGATTTTGTCAGTCTTTAGTCAAAGAAATGAGCAAATTCGCTACATGCTGATGAAGAGCTTTATAACTGCAGCCTAAAAGCCACATAGAAGAAAAGATGTTTAATTCCTGAAACAGGTCCTGTTTTGAGACCTCATCTGGAATACTGTGTCCAGTTCTGGANAGAAGAGTTAAAGTAGGGAAGAATCTCAACCCAAGCTGCAACTACTACTAATGCTATTATTTGAATAAACTAAACAGATAAGACCAATGATTCTGCGTCCAAAGATTTCCAGCTACACTGCTATTAAATGAAAGGACCAGTTCCACAGTCTTGCAGAGCAATAGTCTGTTATAGTACTTACACCATAATTCTTTGTCTTACAATATGAAGTATTTGAGTTTGCACTTAAAGCACAGGTATAACATCAATGAATGCTGGAGAAGTAATGTCTGTTTTTTTTATTTTTACATTAAAGAATCATATGCAAAAATAATGACTTGGCCTTTTGGTCTACCACAATAATTAAAAAAGTCTATTCTGTTGATTTAAAATAGCTTCAATTTCTGGAGCTCTACTCAGCATATAATCAGGAATATTTTACAAATATAGTGCTTAATGTTGTTAAACGAGGCATGCTGTGGCAGCCTTAGAGCCACCTTTACAACTAGGAACCTTCTAGTGAGAGTGGAGTGTGTGTTACATAAAGGCTCTTCGTCAAGTCAATCCACTTAGCAGGGAGGATCAAGATAAGATTCATGTTATGAGGGATGTAGTCTTACAGCACTCAGAATGATGGCACTGGTGGTACCCCATGTGTTGCTAACTGCCTTATCTGGCTAGGATTGCCTCTTCTTTAACCCCTTCTCTATCATAAACTTGGTGCTGAAGAGGTTAGTGCTGGCCTAAGATCACCTAAAGGTCTATGTTTTGTTTCACTTAACATGAATGAACTACATTGTTTTGGCCTGAGAGGCTGTTGTGCTATTTATTGGCACTAGTGTTTCATGCCATCATAAAGTTCCACTGAGACTGCACATAAAATGCAAATTTTCAGTTAAATTTCTTACGTTCATGCCAATATAAGCTGGTAAAATTCTCAATTTTTTTTCTACTGCGCCAATATAAAAACTTTATAGCACAGAAATTAGGAGCTAAAGACCATTTCTAAAAGTGCTCACAATTATTTTATCCATATTTTTAATATTCATAAAAGTGGCAAGAACAAAGTGAGGCAAATTTGCATTTCATATTGCCCTAAAACTACTGCACATATACATGATAACACATCCCGAGAACAATGAGATATCCTGTCACATATATGCATTTTCTAAAACTCACAAAAGGAGAATTTCAGGGATGCATAAATTAACTTCCTACCTTTAAATTATTAACCTAGGCTGTTCGCTGAATATGAACCAAAAATCAAAGGGCAGCTTTCCCACATACTTTTGCTGCCCACTATAAAAGGATGCAAACTGTCAGCCTTTTCTCACTTAAACTTGATGACTTATGAGTTACTTGGGTAGTGAAAAATGGTTTTAAGAGAGGTTTTTTACAGTTGTTCTATTCTTGACATTTTTGGAGTTGGAAGGTGCATATTGTGGCTATTGGTAAAAAGCCACTTCAGCTATCCTAACATGTTTCTTTTTAGAAGCAAATGAATGAACTCTCCATACTTTGATATTTGGGGAGAAAAAAAAGTTGAAATCAAGTTTCAGTGAGTTCTTAAAGTAGAATTAAATGAAGCCTTTATCCAGGATCCTGTCAGTGATCAGGATGTCCCAGTAGCACTTTCTTGCATGCTCTGCAGAAACAGATGGACCTGTGCATCCACAACTTGCACTGTTAAACCTTGCCCTTACTGGAGTTGAAGTGCCCAGTTGTGATGGATGGTTGCATGTGTTATATCTATGGAAATCTACTTTCCAAATGTCAGAAATAGGCAAAATCATCTACTAAAATGTTTCTGCTGACACCATTTCTTGCAAAACCTGCAGTCTGATTGCAGACCTCTTCAGATGGAGACAAAAAAGGTCAAATTTGTATTAACCCCTTTCCAGAACAAAGTGATATTAAAAACATAATCCTAATTAATTCCTTTAAGGCAACATTTAAAAATTAGAAGCATATATGCAAAACTTTCTGTGGGAAAACAAATTAGATTGGTTAAAGTAGGAACTAAAGAGAAGATGTCCACCATAGCAGCCAAACTGAACAGTTGGTGTGGATGAATTCATTTCTGTTGGTCAGCTAGTAACTTTACAGCTACTTTTAATTTTTAAGCCTTGTCTGCAGATTGCTTTTTCAGTTGAAAATTTAGTTCTATGAACATGTTAGCAGTACTACTTCCGCACAATCTTGTAAAAAATCTAGCAAACCAATAGCTATCATAAAGTATAAATGTGTGTTTTCCATAATTATACTAAAAAATCATTATTTAATAGCCCTAACTTCCTAATTTAACAAATTGGAATCATCACACTTAACGTGATCTAGTGAGATTGTATAACAATGCAAAAATTACTCTTTTACCCATCTAATTCAGACAAAAATCAGCAATAAACATGTTCCAGGCATTATTCAGGGTTTCATACTTATCATCATACAAAAAAGTAATTGCCTTTTAGTGACCTGAACTGACATGCATTTAAATCAAGGGAATTCTGCTAGTGATATAGGACCAGGTCTTAAATCCTTTATGTTAAATTTGCACTCCAATCACCAATTCTTTAGTCTATATTTGAACTGATTTCCAGGCACAGTCTGAAAATCACTTGGNACATTTGAACTGATTTCTAAGCAAATATTTTTTGCTGTGTTGAACACTGCTTAGTTATCACACTGTTTCACTAATTTTTGCACACTGTGTAGGCTACAACTCAGACTCAGAAATGCTGGAATATGAGAAGTAAAATTCTTTCTTCTGGGTTTTGTACTCTGCTCATATAGAATTATTACAAAAAAAGATTGTGATGTCACCCTCCCTCATTCCCATTTTGTAGATTAAAGGATCTCAATAACACATATAAGGACTCAAACTTCTATATGATTATGTTCTATATGATTGAGTTACTTTGGAGCACAAATAAATTAATAAATAAATAAGGAAAATATTTCCTTTAGTAGTATAACTGTTAGGTACCAACATGTGAACTGTGCAGTATGAGTGTGCTGATTTTCCAAAGATATTTTCATAGTAGCCTGAGACTCCACGCATAACAAAATGCGAAATCACATCTGCTTTCTCAGTTTAAATTGCTGCATGATGCTCCCTCAGCCTCTGTACTCTGGCATGTGCCAAATCCATGGCTGAGAACCCCTGCCAAATATATCCACTTTCTAAAACTATGCAAATGGAGGACTTTGGGGATGCATAATTTAATCTCCTTTCTTAAAGTTTCATTAACAATATCCCTCTTTGTCACTGAAGCAAAGTAAACAACTGCAGCTAAAAAAAGAGGCAAATCCCTACCTACGTCATGATACTTTCTCATAGAGTTTGGGTAAATTCGCTGTAGCTGTATGAGAAGGGGCCTTTCTAAACTGCTTTCCATGTCTATAATACAATGGAAAAGGATATGGTGAGTATGGCTCAGCCAAAACATACCTAAGCCACCCTGAGCTGGGCTGAGGAAGGGCTGTGCTGTGGTTAAGAAACTGAACTAGGACTAAAGATTCAAACATTCAACCCTTACACAGACTCTCTCTGTGATCTTGGGCTTCTCAGTATCTCAGACCCTGAGCTATAAAATGGCGGTCATTACACTTCTTTTCTCCCATCCTTTGGTTGTGATGTGTGTAGATTGTTTTTGCTTTGTACAGAACCAAGTAGAACATCATTCTAAGCTCATTTGATATTTCTAGCATTTCACTATCAGTAAATAGAACTAACTCTTGTATTTGGTTATTAAGTTTTACCAAAAGACTTGAATTACAGAGCCAAGATAGAATTTCTGAAAATATCTATGTAGCCTCTGAATTTATCAAAAATCCCTATGCACAAGGTTCTTAGGAATTCACAGGCATCAGTCCAGTAAATAAGAAACACAGAAAATATAGAAAGGACGTGAACTAAAGGTTTTCGGTGTCTTTGCATATCAGAATATCAACCTACAAGAGCTGTTTTCCCCTTCCCAGCTCACGAATCTTCTCTACTCATTATGAGATATTTTGAGCAAAGTCTGTGCTATCCCTCCATGCTCCTGGTCAAGATCTCCAGCATCCTTACATTTGTTTTTTGCTGTCATGCCACAATAGCCAGACTACCATTCAGAAGTAGTTTTAAATGAATTAAATTTTAAATCAATTGATTTGCATGAAGATTCTCACACAATATAGTCAGGGATAGACAGTAAAGGAATAAATGGATAACTGGGTTTTCAACTAAAGTCTCATATAGGCATACAGATAACTATGCCACATACATTTAGCATGCAGCAGCCTGTAATCCTCCTTCCTAGCAGATCAGGTTGCCTGATGTTTTATGGCAGGCTTAATATTCAGGAGAGGTAAGGAAGATCACCCAAAATAGCTAGGGGTAATATTTTCTTGCCCCAAACTGAGCAATAGCTTAACCTAAGCCTCTGAGTAGTTCATAAATTTGGTGTTCTCAAGACTACTCCCAAGCAGTCATCCTTTATCATCTACATCTGAATTTGGAAATGAATCATAGAATCATAGAATGGTTTGGGTTGGAAGGGACATCTGGAGGTCATCTAGTCCAATTCCCCCCTGCAGTGGGCAGGGACATCCCCAACTAGANATCTTATCCCCTAGCCTGTATTGATAGTGGGGATTGTTCTGACCCAGGTGCAGGACCCTGTAGTTCCAGGCTTGACTGTGCCACTGATTTTCTGAGAGAGACATGGCAGAGGGTTGGCTAGATAGATGCTGCAGGTCCTTCTTCAGTGCTTTAAAAAAAAAAAAAAAAAAGTATTTTTTTTTTCATGTTTCACATACAACATCACTAATTCCTCTTTAATTGCCACCTGAATGGAAACGATCTGGGATTTTATAAGCATTTATTAGTCTTACTAGAAAGAAGAATTCATCAGGAAAAGTCTGGAGAAGGTAGAGAAAATGGTCTGCCTAGAACTCAGGCTGTCCGTGGGC
Organism: Bucco capensis; assembly: GCA_013396975.1. Lineage (NCBI taxonomy): Eukaryota > Metazoa > Chordata > Aves > Piciformes > Bucconidae > Bucco > Bucco capensis. Next base: position 111,727 of record VWZO01006088.1, read on the forward strand.
TTTCCGAAAAAAAAAGAAGCCACACGCTTTCCACCAGCAAAGTGCTGAGTAATTCTGTTGAGCTACTAAGTACTCCCATCCTACTGAAAGCAGAGAGAGCTCAGCAGCATTCATAGCTTCTCTTGAGATGCTCAACATGTTGTAGGATGGACCCAGAAGGAAATGATTTCAAAGAGCAGGTTCACAGAACCAGACCTATACTATTGCCCTGAAGCAAGTATTTCTCCAATAGTTAATTCATACACAATTCCAAATTCAGTTAGCATAGTGATCAAACAATACTTTCTGGAGAAGAGCAAGGTAATTATAAGCAAGGAACTGTGTTCATGCATCACTGTGATTATTGTGAATGTCCCAAATGGTCAGATCTGCAAATGTGAAGGATGCAAGAATAATAGTAACATGACTACCATGTGCACAAATAGTATTTCTCATTCCTAATTTCCCCATCCAAAAGGATCTAATCTAGGACAAATAATGATCATGTAAAAGCACTTTTGCTCCAGAACATGCCAGTCATATCAGAGTCAGTATCACTGCAGGAACCCCTGAGCTGACCATGTTTCTATGTGAGCCCTTACATATAGGAAGTAGCAGGCAGCTGATTGTTTTTTAATACTCATTTTGAATGAGGCTGCTCTAACTTTACACAGAGCCTCAACTTCTCCAATTCAGCACATGCTCATATCAGACAAATCTTTACTAATTGCAGAGTAATTAGGCACTAGAACAAACATTTCTGTATCTATGCTCAAATTCACAAAGCCTCTGTGTATGTGGTGCATGTGTGCATGTGCATATATGCAAGCACTACTCTGCATATCTATTTTGATTTTTTTCTCCCTCAGAGGGTCATAGTGGGTACATAATATTGCCTTCTTCCCTCAACCCCTCAATGCTCACTGACACATGCACATCCAATCAGATCCAAGGGACCTTGCAGTAGTCAAGGCCAAGGCTTTAATGGTTTGCTACCATTTTTGACAAGACAGCCTTCTTCTCTGCAAAGGATGAGCTGGAGCCATCTTTCAGGAGTTTTCTTTCCCTGACAGAAATCAGCAGGGTTAGAATAAACTGCATAAGTTATCAGCTCCTCAGGAAAGAACATGAAAAAAGCCCTTCTATCACTTAATGAAAAATAGCTTCTTTTTTGGACAGAACTTCATAGGCTTGCAATCAAGCCGTGGCTCCCCCCTCCCTTCCTTCCTTGACGTGCCATAGAGGCAAATCAAGTCGGCATCTATTAATAATATTTTCCCCTGCTCCTTTCATTTCTCTGCATGTCCTACCACTGTCAGGCCCCGTGATGGAGCAGCGCCTTTATCTCGTCCGAGTCTGGTCTGTCAGGGTGATAAACAATTCTAACAAGAATCAGAATAAAGATCTTCCCAGTAGACTCGGAGGAGAGATAGAGGCTTTTCTCATTTTCTCGACGGAAAAAAAAAAAAATTTAATCTAGCAGCTCTGGCTTTTTTCAAGCGTCACATTCAAAGAGATGCAAATTTGTCAGAGCTGAGACCCCGGCTGACTCTCAGCACTGCGTGAATGTCAAAGGGGGGACTCGAAGCCTTTGACATCCCTGCCTTTTTTGGGGGCTATCTGCTGAAAAAAAAAAAAAAAAAAAAAAAAGAAAGGAAAAAAAAGGAGAGGAAAAAAAGCAAATGCTTTGTAGTGTGTGTTTCAACAATTTTCATAAGTTTTCTTGTGAAATAAAATAGTGCCATTGGGAAGGTAAAGTGGGAGATAGAGGGAAAGGCAGAGAGAGGGAGTGAGAAAGAGAAAGAAAGGGGCAGAATGGAACATAAACTTGTCCATTTGGATTTAAACATGCCATGTTAACAGCAAGATTTTTATTATTTGGAAAGAGTTAAGACTGTATTTGTTGTACCTCACACACACACGTACACAAAAGCAATCAATTTGCATAACCTTGAGATGGGTGCTATGATGATAGTATTACATGTGTGTGTGTCTGTCCTCATTTGTTTACATGCGTGATTTTAAATGTGTGAGCAACCATATATGCATTCAGATTTATAGCTATTTAAGAAGTGCACATTGTATCTGCACCTATCAAACATCTGTGTATTACTATGTGTTCTTTTGCTATATGCTGACCATGTACTCTCTGCTGAATGACTGTGAAATTAAGCTAGTACTCTGAAGATCATGGCATCTGAAGGACAAATACAGAAAATACATAACATGGTTAAGGACTCAAGCACAAAGACAATCTGGGGGGATTTTTGTTGTTGTTGTTATTTAATTGGATTACATATTTATTATTTTATTAATTATTTACTTAGGGGTTTTAATTCATATTTTTGACCTGTATTGTAAGGATTATAGAAGAAATTAATCTTTAGAAGAGTCTTGGATAAGGAAAGACAGCTGTATGACAGCCACAGGGTAGATGAAATGTGTCCTAAATGTGTGTATCCCTCTGGAATATAATCTTGCAGCAAGGAGGATTTCCTAACTGTTGAAGTCCTGGAGTCATGCGAATTTTTAAATTGTTTCTGGTTTCATTAAAATAGATAAATATGCCTACTGCTGTAAGCATGAAAACGTGACCACAGTAAATCTTGGAGCTTTAGAAGGGCTCTTCTGCAACAGCACATCTCCACCATGTATATCTATATATGTGCAATGCTATTAGTACAGTACCAGTCTGACCACTTCTGCCCAGAGCTCCATGCCAGGATGGATACTAAGGTGGCCTTTTCCAGTTATAGCTGTGTATTTCCTCCAGACTTTGGCTATCAGAGACATTTCTTAGTATGACTTAAGACAACTCACAACAATTCCCAGGAGGCTTTTGAGACTACTGTTTTCCTCTGTAAAGTATTCTGGGAGCTACTGGCAATAAGCAACTTATAAAGGCTGAAACCTACTGCAAATACTGGCAATGGGTTATGGGAATTTCCTGCTTTTCATTGCCCTTGTCTTCAGGCTCATTTTGAATTCAGTTAACAGCACCTCAGTCATACCTATTTGGGTACATTGCACTCTCTCCTCAAGACTGTTACTGAAAAGTCTGATCATTAATTACTAGACTCTTACTTACAATCAATGCAAGCGCTAATACTCTCCAGTCTCCACTCAGCCTGAATTGGTTAAATAATAAACTGGCTTTTACCACTGTAATGATCCATTTGTAAGGGAGTTGTCCTAGAAGCACCAATACATTGCATAAAGCTGTATTCAAATGAGGGATTGAAGTGTTTTTCTCAGAGGCTCCCAGATCACTCACTTTTTTTTCTGTCTCTCAAAAAAAGGCATCCAAGTCATTATCCTAGCTGGGAAGTAGATGTGCCAGGAGTTAGTTCAGAAGAAAATATCTAGGATGTGCTGAATCTGCTAGTCTGTGCTTAGTAACTATCCCACAATAGCTGGCTTGGGGTTGGAGCAAGGGGTTTGCTGCATGCCCAAATGTTCCTGCTTTGTGGAGGTGTGTACCTGGGTAACACAGACACACTTTTCTTCCTTCAACAAGGATGCACTTGGCAGGTCCCACTGCTAGTTATGTGCTACATTCCTGGGGGTGATTGCAGTCTACAACAAGAAGTAAAATGTCACATTTAAGTTCAGTCTCCAAAAGTAGGGAATGGTGTGAAGGAACAGCCAGGTTCATTGTGCAGAGAAGCAGAGTGAGCACGAGTGGGAGATGGCCTGGGACACTGAGAAGGCAGCTGGGCTAAAGAGGGCAAAATACAGCAACCAAAAATAATGGACACTGCAACATTTGAGAAAATGTGGGTGGATAAAAAACTTATATAAAAGCTTTAAACCATTTAGCTGCTGGAGAGGAGTTACTTCTTCCTCTAAAGAGAAAATACCATGTTTACAACTAGAATGTCACAATGTCAACTGAATCAAACAGATGTGAATGAGGGTCTGATGTGACAGTAAGTTTCTACAGTTAAGATGCTCAGGATCAGTTTACAGTAACAGAACACGTATTCAAGTCCTTTAAAAAGTGCTCTGTACACCTCACTGTTCCCATCAACTTCAACAGATTTACTGGGTTCCTAGAACTTTTTCCTTTTTTTCTCTAGAAAGTTAGAGTTCTTCAGATGCTTAGATACATTTAATAACTGGATTGTTTAGTACTAGCAGCCTCCAACACTGTTATTCCTCTGCTAAGTATATCATCAATCTGCTCTTGTGAGTTATTTCAAGAGACATGTTGAGCTAAATCGGAACCCAACTGACTGAGTTAAAACTGCAGGATGCATTGCTAAGTCCTAACTACAGATCACATTTCATTCTAATGTAATGTAATTTGCCTGAGAATTAAAAGAACCCAGCAAGGAAATAAAAATAAAAAAGAAAAAAACTAGATATATGCAATTTTTCATAACTTATGCTATGCACAGAGCTTGCAAAAAATTTTTGTGCAAAAGAAAAACACCTTCCCACACATCTCCTACTGGCTCTGGGTATAATCTCTGTAATACACACATTTCACATATAATGAAGAAACAAAGACAGAGTAAAGCATTCAGATATTCTTCTCCTGCCTTACAAAAAATGTTTATTCTGCTTTAGAAATTTCTAAAATAATGACTATCATGTAGTAGCAAATGTAGATATGAGGGAGGGGTATTACATTTTGTTGTAAAATTGGTATGTTTTCAAGCACTATCCTTCTTTAATAATGCAAGGACAACAGCAGTGCACTTGGGATTTCTTCAATGAACATTAAAACAATGTTTACATTCAGTATCTGTGAAAAGTTTTTTTTCCTAAGGTGGTTATAAATTTAGGAGTTGTCATAATACTTAGCATATAAATAAAGTCCAAATAATAAGCTCCTACAAACTTTGAAACAGTTGCCTCTATGTACACCTTTTTAGTCGCCAATAACTGAAACAGTTTCACACCTAAGACAGCACCAAACCCCTCCCTTACCCTCTCTGTGGCAAGTCCACAGGAACCAGTGGTGTCATCATTGACTTAATACAGAATAAGTCAGCCTGAATCACAGCAGCAGCTCATTAGATAATTCATACTTTAGTAGATTTTGTTCAATGGGCAATCAATTTATTATTTTTATAGATTCACTATAATGGTTATTCTACCTGCTGTCCTCTACAGTAAGATTCCAGCTACATAGCTGGGCCTGCTCCTGCAAACCTGCCGCACTGCTGCATGCAAATGATATAGGAGGGTTTGTAGGATTTAGCCCATAGTTTATGAACTGCATAAATTATTTTAGAAGTCATATCAGGTATAGTTTATTCCATGGTTTGCTTGCAAAGTTTAATCAGAAAACACAGAAGGGATATGCAGCTTAGATTGAAATACTCTTTCACCTTGTATTCTGCCTAGGTTGACTTACTGTGGGCTGATATAACTGGCAGAAGTTACAGCATGCATGATAGAGGAAGGCTGGACACAAACTAGAGAAAACACATAAAGAAACATTTATTTAAAAAAAGTAAATCAACCATAAAGATCCTCCCAGTAGACCTGGGAGATGGAAGCCTTTCTCATTTTCTCCATGGCAAAATTTAATCTAGCGGCTTGGCTTTTCAAGCGTCATATTCAAAGAGATGCAAATTTGTCAGAGCTGAGACCCCAGCTGACTTTTAGCACTTTGTGAATGTCAAAGGGGCTTAAAGGTTGAAGTGTATTTACCTCCCTCCATCCTTAGTAATTCAAAACCAGACTGAAAATACAAAGCACCCACCTCTACCTGTTTGTTCAGGCCTCTCTATTTCATGTGTACCTGCCAGCTATAAAAGTGTTTGTTTCAGGTGTTGTTATCTATTTTAACTAAAAGCACATATAGAAAGGAGCATGCAATTGAAAAATGTTCCACCAGAGAATCCAGCAACAGAAGAAAAACCTCCCCCTTTGGAGAGCTATGCCATCCCCCACCGTACATATACACATTATAGAGATTCTTGCAACGCAGCCTATTCCCAAATGACTGATTTCAGAACTGCTATTAACTGAGTAGTAATCTCACCCAGTGACATGGTTCACTTCATACAGTCTCAGGAGGTAATATATCTAATAAAAATAAAAGTAATAAAAATAAAAGCAGCCCTAATGAATACTCCATACCATGTAAGGTATGTACTATATCACATAGCAGGGGCCAGCTGAAAGTAATGCCAGTGTCTTCCCCCACACACACTGCCTCCTGTATGATGTAAATATCAATCTACTAATGGAGCTCCCATTGATGAAGACTAAGGGAAAAAAAAGAAAAGAAAGAAAAATGGCATTGAACAGATTGAGGCAGACTAATCTTGTTTGCCTAAGAATGGGGAAAAAAGGTAAGCAAAAGCAAGAGGATTTAAGCTTAGTTCCATGGGTAAGATGTTTATTAAATTAAATTACATTAACATATACATGATTAGTGTGAAGGGAAGCCCCCAACAGCCTTTACTGAATGACAGATTCAGTGAGTGAACCGGAGCTCTAAGGCTGGACCTAGAGTAACAGTTTCAGAGAAGTGTTTCTTCTCATTTAACAATTTATCAGTTCTCTTGATGATGAATTTACTGGAAAAGGACGAGTGTCTCTTTAAAAAAGTAGTTTGGGCAGTGCTTTTTGGTTTTAAAGTCTGGAGACAGTGGCATTAGATTGATTAGGTGTGTACATGTTGGCTGAGAAAGCTGTAGAAAGGGGAATGGAAGTGTTTGACAAGATGAAAGACTATTCAACATGTTAGACAGCTGGTTGAGTGAAAAGATCTATAACAGCACAGTAAAATATACTCAACAGTAAATGATACCTTCACTGCAAAAGCTACTACAAGTTAGGTCACACAATTTTAGCCTAGGATGACAGGTTCAACCAAACAAAGTTTTAAAACACACAATTAATGTGTGTATGCCTGGTAACAGACAGATAGCACTTGAGAAATTGAGACAGACAGGGTTTCCCTTTTCCAAATTTAATAGTGAATATGCAAAGTTCCTGAGCCAGATTCTGATCTCCATTGCTTATTCAGAGCAACTGTTGTGATCTCAGAGGAGCTGTTCCTAATTTACGCCAAGGTAAGAGAGATGAGGATCTGTGCCCTTCCTCAGTCCATTACCTTGCTATAGAAAATGAACACTTTTGAGAAATAATGTTGAGAGGGGAATTGTGAGCCTTCTTTCTGAGATTCTGTGGTGACTGACAAGTGCAGTAAATGGCTATGTGCATCATGTTTTCCGATTTGCACATGAAGGCTTTGTAATCACCATGTGATTTTCATAATTAACAAAGCACAAAACATACCAGGATGACAGGGAAAGTGAACTGTCATGCATGCTACAGATAGACAGCAGATAAACAAGAATGGATAAAGTATATTCAGATTTTAAGAAAAAAATAAATGGAATTTGTGTGGTTTTCTGATGATAGGCTAAAAGGAATTATAGTATTAGACCATAAAGTAGTCTACTACCAAAGGGTGCTTTTTTTGTAGACAATAATAGGACAATTGGACCAGGACACAGTTGGCTAATCTCATTTGATTATTCATGATGCAGTGATCACTCCAGTTAGCAGAGGCTGCACCAAAAAGCCCTTTAGTTACAGGTAAATATAGTGCATGATACAAAAAACATTATCAGAAGAATTCATATTGCTTCATTTTTCCTACTGAGTTGAAGTATTAAGAAATATAGAAGGTAACATTGAAGTATTATATTTTTCCCATACTCTTTAAATCTCTTTAGACCATTATGGAAGAGTTTATTAACAAATACTCACACTTCCAGCTCATTTTATGTTGTCAGAAAAGGGTGAAGAGGACATGCTTTAAATGCTAATTAAGCTTGAGGTGATTAGGACTTTCAAAATACTAATAATACAAAAATTCTTTTTAAAACTTGGCTTCTTTTCTATCTGCACATGTTGAGTGATTGTAGTGCTTCAAACTCATTTTAACATTTTATTTAGAAAAGTTTAAGAACACAATCTTTTTTGTGAAATCAGCCCTTTCATTCAATATCATATATGAGCTGTTTTCATCACTAGTTTTCAGGGACAGCAAGATGAGCCTTTGTTAACTTGATTTCACTGAATATTTGACCAAAAAGAAGTATTTTTTTAATATTAATGTTATCGCATATTTCTGTAATTGCAAAGCCCTAAAGGTATGTCAAACTAAGTAAACTATTAGATTGTCAGAACATTAATAATCTATCAGTGTACACAGAGTTGCTTAAGTGGTGCAATGGGCCAGAGGGGTTGGTTTCAGGATTCATAGTCAACACACAAGGATATCCATTGCTATCTCCACCACAAACACACAGAGTGATCTTGAAAATGCAGTCTAGTAGTCATCTGCCTCAGTTTGCCCAATTGTAGAAGTCTAGAGATGCTTTGAGGCCTTCATATGAAAGGTGGTATTAAATGCACAGTGTTTATTGATTAATATTATGCTAAGAAAAATACATTTGTGTTTCTAAGCTGTAAATAATGCATTAACACACACCCCATAACACCAGAAGTGCTTCTTCATATACAGATATTTATGAATTAGATAGTGTATTAAGAAATTATTTAAGTAATCCAAATGATTAAAGACAAGGCATGATTTCCATGGGAGTGTCCCAAACATACAAAACATTTCACCTACTCAGCTGTATCCACAGTGCTTTGTTTTCTTTTTTCTGGCACAGGAGGATGGAGATTGCCAGTGTCTCTCTGTAGGAATGTTAATGATTCTGGACAGAGACTTTTGTGAGGAATTGTAGGAGCCTGAAACCTCCTTAAAGGACTAATGTCTCAAACCTTGAGTGTTGATAAAATGATATTATCAGCTGGGTGGAGAACCGGAAAGTCCCCCGTGGAGGGGGAAGGTGTGAAGTGCAGGCAATGACCAACAATGACCGACAACGACCCTCAACGACCCTGCTCGCCCCTGGCCTGAGGCAGAACTTGTCCCTTGCCGATAAAGAAATTATTGGAAAGAGGTAAGTTCTGTGGAGGTGGGACAATTTCTTTTTCCTGAGTTAATCAAAATTTTAGAGTTAACATTCTGATTTATTTATTAATATAATCAACTCCTTCCCCATGTCATTATTCTCAGGATATTCCTTTCACAAACACAGTTAGTGCTTTAATTGTTTTGAAACTTAGCTTTGGCTGAAATTCTAAGATGTCTCAAGTCACTCTTGACTCTGACAGCTCAGCCATTGTAAGTGTAGCTACTGTACAACTGAAATGGAAGGTAGAATGCAAAACAGGAAAGACAGAAATTTTTGAGCAGAGAGAGAACACCTTGTATTTCTAATGCAAACCATTTCATGTTATAAACATTCAAAAATAAAAGTGATGAAACTGACCTTTCATCTCATTAAAACAATAATGTTAGCTCTATGACATACCCAAAGTATCAAGTGACTCATGGATCACAGACTACATAAGATTTATTTCAAAGATAGCTCTACCTCGTGCAATGCAAGTAGAGTAAGTTATCTAAGCTAGATGTCTATATTGGGTTTGGCTGAGATGGAGTTAATGTCCCCATGCAGTTTTCAGAAACACTGTGCCTCGGGTTGAAGATAACCTGTGATGTTGTGACTGCTATAAGGCTGGCACAGCACCAAGAGGATGGGGTGGACAAGATCCTGGGAGGGGACACAACTGAGACAGCTGACCCAAACTGACCAAATAGCTATTCCATACCATATAACATCAGCTCAGGGATAAAAGGCAGAGGCGGGGAGAGGGAAGGCGGCGGGAAGAAGACATCTGCCCCGCAAGCAACCACTACGCGTTCCGGAGCCCTGCTTCCCGGGAAAGGGCCAGACATTGCCTATTATGGGAAGTAGAGACTAAAGCTCAATTTTGCTTTGCTTTTCTTCACGTGCGCGGCCTTGCCTTTCTTTATTTTGCTTATTAAACTGCCTTTACTAAAACCCACGGGCTGTTTCCATCTCGTTCTCTCCCTCTTGTCATGCCATGGGTGGTGTGGGGTGAGAACGTGATAGAGAACCTTGGTGGGTACCTGGTGCTCAGCCCAGGTCAACCCTCCACAAAAAAGCTAAATGAAGACACCAGGTAGTTGTTTGGCCCTTGGAAGAAAGGATCAACATCTGTTTTATCATTTTAGGACAAATGGATTAGCAACCATAGCAGCTTTAAAATCAAAACCTCAGGTGCCAAGCACAGCAAGATACAAGCAGCATGTTGTTTTGGTTGGGGTAAATGAAGACAGAACTCTGACCTCCATTCTCCAAAGGATGGCTGCATTTTGTCTCAGAAAATGTCAGCTGCTCTTCCATTAGTCCCTAAAGCATCCTCTAGATTTGAGGATGCCTGCCCTGCCTTTAGTACCTGCTGAAAAGAAACAGAAGGCTCTTCTAGGACTTTGGCCTCTGATATTGAGATTTTCTCCCATTCCTGTAGGAAGATGGGCAAAGCAGTGGATAACTCTGTTCCTCAAAATGTAGCTTTATTGTCTAATGGTTGAAATATACCCACTTGACTAAGTACCCTGGATTTTTTTTCTGTTCAAGACAAGGAATGTGTCTGAGTTTCTGTGTTCAATCATGAATACTCTTTGCTGGGGATAGCAATAGGGACAGTCCTGGGCCTTCATAAGCTAACATTAGTTACCTAAGGCAACGTGTAAAGTGCCAAGGAGTACTAATGGTAATGTTTAAACAGTAGAAATAAAAATCAGCACTAACAAAAGAGTGGTTAAAAAAAGACTTCAAATTTAACTAGTTTATATATAGAAAGTGTATAAAGATTATATATGTAGTTTTTAGAGAGAGAGAGAGAAGAGGTTTAACATTTATTGGCTGTTCACGTTAGAATAAACATTTGTGGGTTTTTTACTAAATAGTGCAGTTAATTATATTTTATGAGATTCTGAAGTATCAGACTTCAACTTCGACTTTGTGAACCTTATTTTATGCCTCAATTAAAGTCTACCGATTTATCACTTCATAGGGATAAAATAATCCATCACAAACTTTCTTGGTTACAGATCACTAATTAATTGGTAACTGGGATAGAGTTTAATCATTGTTATAGACCCAGAACTTCTCACATTGCTGTTGCAGAACTTCATAGTCAATTAAGCAACAAGAACTTGCCTATTTTACTTGGTTTATTATACTAATGCCTTGGGATGTTTGCATGAAATACATAAATTCTCTTCTATTGTAGTTAATTAAATGCAAGACCATGGTCTGTAGAAGTCACCTGTATAAGATCTGGAGAACAAATGGGAAGAAATGCCAAAGATGAAACCAAAGCAGCAACTGCTTAAACGAATAAAGTAATTTATGTCCTTCAAAGAGCAGAAATAGAAAGAATGCAATATTTTTTAGTTCCTTTAAGTTTTATTATGACTTTATGATACTATTCTTGCTGGCAATAAAAGAGGTTGGTGTCAGGGGACTGGTGCTACTTCCAAGTGTATCTGTCTCAACCAAGTCAGACAAGAATGACAAAAAACTACTTTTTTGTCATTCTTTGCACAAATGAAAGAAACTTGTCATTCCAACTTCACAAAACAGCACCAGAGATGATATGCTCAACTCCATTGGGACAACCTTTTTTTTTTTTCGCTGTTATTACAGAAGAAAATTATAACCATAAAAATGTCCAATTTAGAAAAAGGTGCACTTTTGTGTCATTTGCATAAAAGCTGTTACATACAAATTGTTATAAAGACAAATGTGCAGTGCTCTTGTTGAAAATTGCTTATATCTTAGTGCTTTGCCTGAAACGACATAAAGGCCTCTTCAAACTGAAATTCATTCTCAGGTAAATAAAGCTGAAAAAGAATTTTCAACTATTTGTATGTACATGAGCAGTTTTTCATATTGTCTTAAACAGATTTTGACATGCATTTCCCCTAAACTTTTAAATTCCTTCCCTTCTTAACCTGCTGGTGGCCTCCATTACAATAACTTGGTTTCACAGATGAGGGCAGATGAAAAGCTCATCTTAAGTACAAGTTGATAAATCAGCTAAGATAACTTTCCATAAATGCAGCGCAGCTGTTATTTTCTTCTGTTAGAATGTGCTCACACACACTCCTCTGCAATGAGATGATCACTGCCCAGACCTGAGATGGGTTACTGATGTTTCTGTCACTACCACTGGTATCTACTGACTCAGAGAAACTTATTCATCCCTTCTCAGAAAGTCGAGGAGATGTTGCTGTGCCTACTAAAAGCAGGCCAGTTTGCACCAATGAAAAAACAAATTTTAGCACCTAAAAATTATTCTCTTAAGTAGTCCATTTAACATTATTTCTTATTTTTGACAGCAGGTTTCCAAGACATTTATTTATACTTAGTGTCAAACACTGACATAATGTAGGCTAACAGAAAATCCATATTAAGTTCTGCAGTGAAGTCAATCATCAGGCATATATAACTGCATTTGAAAACCATGGAATCATAGAATCATTATGGTTGGAAAAGACCTTTAAGGTCATGAGGATAATGTGAATGAGAATACTAGTAGGAGATTTTCAACTGGTCTGATAATATTTTTATGTAATTGAAGAATCAAAATAGTGTAACTTGCATTTAAACAGGAGAAACAGCTAACTGTAGAATATCAAGTTAAGATGTCTAACTCACCAAACCCTCTACATGCTGCTAATGTCTTCTCAGATCACTGAGTCTAACAAAAAAAACCCCACAAACATAAACCAAACACACACACGAAAAACAACAACCCACAAACCTGCCCTCACTAAAGCATGTCCTGGAGCACCACGTCTACATGTTTCTTAAACACTTCCAGGGATGGTGACTCAACCACCTCCCTAGGAAGGCTGTTCCAGTGCCTCACCACTTTTTCTGTAAAGAATTTCTTCCTAATA
>VWZO01006088.1:124716-140701 GCA_013396975.1 Bucco capensis
GAACACAGTGCTCCAGATGAGGCCTCACAAGTTCCGAGTACAAGGGCACAATAACCTCACTTCTCCTGCTCACCACACTATTCCTGATACGACCAGGATCCTGCTGGCCTTCTTGACCGCCTGGGCACGCTGCTGGCTCATATTCAGCCAGCTGTCCACCAACACCCTCAGATCCTTTTCTGTTGGGCAGCTTTCCAGCCAATCATCCCCAAGCCTGTAACATTGCCTGGGATTGTTGTGACCCAAGCGCAGGACATGGCACTTGGCCTCATACAACTGGCCTCAGCCAATCTATCCAACCTGTCCAAGTCCCTCTGCAGAGCCTCCCTGCCCTCCAGCAGATCAACACTCCCAATGACAATTTGGTGTCATCTGCAAACTTACTGAGGGTGCTCTCAATCCCCACCTCCAGGTCATCAATAAAGATCCCAAATGAGACTGGCCCCAAAACTGACCCTTGAGGGACACCACTGGTGACTGGTAGCCAGTTAGATTTCACTCCATTAATCACAAGTCTCTGGAACAGCCGTCCAGCCAGCTTTTAACCCAGTGATCCACTATGTTATTCACAAACACTCCATTGTGTCTAAGGTGAAGAATCAAAGCAAAATATATTACATTACAGAATCCATAAGTTTTGTTACCTCTGACTATGAGATCTATAAGCCTACTGATGATCCACTGAGATGTTGTACACTGCAGCACTAATAACACTATCTTATATATATATATATGGAACCATAANAGCCTCCCTGCCCTCCAGCAGATCAACACTCCCAATGACAATTTGGTGTCATCTGCAAACTTACTGAGGGTGCTCTCAATCCCCACCTCCAGGTCATCAATAAAGATCCCAAATGAGACTGGCCCCAAAACTGACCCTTGAGGGACACCACTGGTGACTGGTAGCCAGTTAGATTTCACTCCATTAATCACAACTCTCTGGGAACGGCCGTCCAGCCAGCTTTTAACCCAGTGATCCACTATGTTATTCACAAACACTCCATTGTGTCTAAGGTGAAGAATCAAAGCAAAATATATTACATTACAGAATCCATAAGTTTTGTTACCTCTGACTATGAGATCTATAAGCCTACTGATGATCCACTGAGATGTTGTACACTGCAGCACTAATAACACTATCTTATATATATATATATGGAACCATAAGCAGCAAAATTTAAAATAAGGTGTTCTCTAGAATTTTAGACAATACAGGGCCAACATCAAAAATATAGCTACATATACTTTTTCTGCTTTTCCAACAAATTAATTGCTTCCTCAAGCAAAAGAAATCAATGAAATAAAGAGAACAATCTTGTTGATATGAAATCAAATGTTTAATTGTTTAAAAACACTGCAAGTGCTAAATTGGGAAAGATCTGTTTTGCCAAGCCAGAGAGCATTCGCAATTTCAGGTGAGGACAGAAGCCTCTACATGTACCTTAAACATCTGAACACTAAGTATGAATGTGTAATTTTATAATTTAAAAGCAAAGTAAAAAGAAAATTGTGAGCAATTCTCCATTTTTGTTCTTAGCATGAAAAAAATACAAATATCCTGCTTAGCCTTTCTCAGGTCTAGATCTTGAAGCCTTCTGGATAGAGAGTTCTGCACAGCTGTGTGACCGTGACCAGCTCATATGAGCTGCAGTGTCACCTTAGCCGGCACCTCTCTCCACCATCTGCACCCCTTTCTGCACTACAGTGCAAAAAATATTTGCTTTCTATGTAAGGAAGTAACATATTTTTTAAAGAAAAACTGGGAAAATAAAGGTAAATTAAAAGTGTGGTTACTCTTATTTATAGTCTCATTAATTCATTGAAGAGAAGCAATATTTTCACCAAATGGTATCATCACTAGACCAGGTTGCCCAGGGCCACATCCAGGCTGGCCTTGAACACTGCCAGGGATGGGGCATCCACAACCTCTCTGGGCAACCTGTTCCGGTGCCTAACCACTCTCTGGGTANGTTAGCAGGAGTCCTTCTCTTCATATATGCTACTGATCAGTTGTTGGAATTCACATATTGAGAAGAAAGTTTCACTTGGACTTAGCTGTTTTGTGTTTCTCCAAATAAAATACAGAAAGAGAGTATAAAAGACAAAAAGATGCTGACATTAATGAAGCCTTCTTGAAAATCTAGAGTGACAAGAAATTGAAAGGAAGAACATACAAATGGAGCTGTAAATTTGAACTGAAAGCTGGATGAAAATATTTTAAACCACCCAATAAAGTTTGCCACTAATGCAATTATGAGGCTTATTGCAATAGCTCTGCATTCTGAAATCATTTCCTCTCCTGTTAAAATGAAACCAAAAATTTTTCCTACCTTTTGATGAGGAATTTCTACAGAGTGGTGGATATCAGAAATATCAGGCAACTTTCCTCAAATCTGACAAAAATATTTAAATTAGTAATAAACCTTTTTTTTTTTATGAGATCCTTATTGAACATGTCAAATGTTAGCTAGCAATCATTCTAACTCTTTAGTAGAACTCACTTTTTCCACAATATCTGGAGACCAGACAAGCAATGACATTTGGTGGTGTTCTTGATTATTTGAGAATAGCTAACGGTGTTGTGTTTTTGTTCCTTTGTCTCTCTTTCCCTCTCCCCAATTACCTACTTGTTTATTTGTTTTATCTCGTGCTATGTTTTCTGACAACAGAAAATGGAAAAAAATATCAACAATAGCAGCCTAAACATAAAACCAAAAGAATGCAGGAAAAATGAAATTTTGAGGAATAACTTGCTAAAGGCATAAAAGTAAAAATAAGAGGTTTTTAAAAGATCAGAAGGGGAAAACCTGCCAGGGAGTCAATCAGGCCTACAGGTGTAAGAAGAACACTGAAGGAAGATAAGGCCATGTCAGAAAAACTAAATGAATTCTTTGCATCAGTGTTTGCTGTAGAGGTGCTTAGGGAGGTTTCCACACTGGTACTATTTTTATAGAGGGACAAATCTGAGGAACTGTCTTAAATTGATGTGTCAGTAGAAGAGGTTTAAGAACAAATCAATAAAATGAATAGTGACAAATCATCAGGACCAGATGGTGTTCATGCAAGAGCTCTAAAGGAACTCGAATATGAAATTGCCAAACTACTCACTGTGGTGTGTAACCTAGTGCTTAAATTGGCCTCAATACCAAAGGAATGGAGGTGGGAAAATATGATACGGATTTTTAGCAGCGTTTTGGAGTGAGAAGGGAGATCCAAGAAGCTATAAAACAGTACATCTGATTTCTCTACTGGGCAAGTTGGTTGGAAATATTGAAAAAAACCTACAAAATTAGCAGGCTTACAGAGAAATGAATTAATGGAGATGTTATAAGCAATCAATAAAGTAAAGGTATTTCCAGCCAATGATTCATCCTTTTTCCTCTTAAATGGCTATCATAAGACAGATCTAGCTTAGGCTAAGCATCTAGTATTCTGAGAGTTAAGTTTAGATCAGAAGAATGCAAAACTGAAAACATCTGGGTGATGAAACAGCAAGTAAAATAAAATGCAAGTCTTTACAAAGGAAAAAACTCCTAAGTAAAGATAAGTAATGGTGGGTCTTGTACTAGCTATTATAATTTTAACAAAGATGGCAAAGTAATTTGGATTGCCAGTCTAATGTGAAATATCAAGTATGATGTTTAAAACAAAACAAGGGAAGTATCTTTTGATGTAATTGTGGAACTCCTTGCCAGAATATATTTTGGATGCTAAAAAAATAGTTTCAAAGAACATTTGGATACCATGAAAGACATGTCTCTCAAGAGGCATGTGATGTCCCATTCAGCTCAGAATCCCCTTGCACAACATATATATGCAGAAAATTGGAGACTATATTGGGGAACCGTCTATATTTGCTTTCTTCTGAAATTCTTTCTTTAAATATCCATTACAAGCTATTTTTTTAAAAGACAATAGATTAGATTTGACAGACCTGTGATTTTTCCCCATATATCTGCTCTTTATTAGATTTTGTGCAGTGACCAAAGAAAACTTTCAAATAAAATCCATGTTGTACAAGGATTTCTTGTATCAAAAGTTTGCTCTATTAGACCAGTGTTGTGGCAAGCACTTCTTTTAAAGCAGTGAGTTTTTCATTAATTTGAAGTACCTTAGTAACAATCTTATTTAATGGAGTTGGAATAGCTAGTGAGGCTTTTACCAGTTCTCAAATAGGTTCAAACCAAAGCCAGAAGACTTGCTGCTCACCCTCCTCACAGCATTCTCTCACCAGTCTTTAATCTGTGTCCATCACATACAACTTTATCTCTGTCTACTTTGAAATAGTGAAAGGGAAGGAACCTTTCTCAGGACCACCAATAATCCATCATCCTCGGACAGAAATTGTAAAATATGTAGCCATCGATTGCGTTTTCTTGTTATAGATAATTCTTTAGTGATTAGCAATTTCTCCAAAATGTGAAATACAGTAAATACGCTTGAAAGAAAACTATCATCCTTTTAGGGTCATCCAACCCTGAGTATCCCACAGGTCCAGTTATTCGTGTTTTTCTAGGTAGCTTGCTGATATCTCTAGCTACACAGGAAGTTAGATGGCTTAGCCACATTCATCTGTCCTCTCAAAACCTGTAACTACTCACTCCATTTGGCACAGTGGATGAACATTTTGTTCAATTATGCTAAAGGTTTTATTTTAATTGTTTAATATTTCAATTAATAATGTCTCCTTAAGTCATCTGTTCAGGTTTTGCAATCTTAAATTGTCTTTGAAACTTAGAACAAATGCAAATTTAAAAAAAGGGGGCTAGTTAGCTCTCACCTGGTTTATGATTAAGTCTTTCTGTATGTTAATATTTTAATTATTGAAATGTATAAGGACAGGAAAAAAAGCATGGAGTAGACAGCATCAGGGATTGCCTTGAGAATATCTCTCCTTAGAGGAAGAACACTTTGGATCTCTCTGACAGCACTGACAGATATTCATGGCTCAGATGGCCCAAGTCACTGTAAGCCTAGAAGAGAACAAAGACAGTACACTGCATCTGTAAGGAAAGTACAGGACAATGAAATATGTACCCAAAGCAAAGCTGAGCAGATAGCAAATTAGCCACTGTGAAGCTGACCATACCAGCACACAATCAGAGGGGAGAGAGAGCTGAAGGCAGTTATCCTGAGTTTCCTCAGGGAAATGAAGAGCTTGACCAAAACTAGCTCCACAAAACTAAAAATGAACAAAAGGAGAGACAATTTGTGGTCTTCCGTTGTGACAAATAAGGATTGCAAGCAACCATCTCCAACTCATATAGAAGCTGGAAACTGAATCCAGTGTTCCTGTGTTCCAGGACTGCTGAGCACACTAACCAAGTGGTCAGTTTCCTTATGTTTATATCACTCCAAGGAAGATGTTTTTTTTTTCAAATTATGCCATCAAATTGCATCATCACACATTGCTAAAAACATAAATGGGAAAAATATGATGGATGCTGGAAGTGTGAAAAATTATGTATATCAAGGTGCCAGGTTTCTGAGAACTCTTGTTGAAGTTCTTGACAGGTAAGGTCTAGACAAAAGGTTTTGGTAGCAACTATCTTAGGTCAGCCATTTTGGGTTTTCAGCCTCTCTTGATTTTTAGAAAACGCAGAGGTATCTGGGGAAACGGGGAAAAAAAAAAAAAGATCAGAAACTCAGAGGTGTTTGAGGTAGATTCTGAAAAACAGAAGGAAAATGGAGAGAATTCAGATGGAATAGGAAGAAGAGGGGACAGATAGTGAGAAGAAAGAAGGGAATAACTCAGCACATGTGAATAATGGGAAGTTTATTTATCTATCTATCTATATGAATACATGTGCGTGTAAGTGCATACAAAATGTGTCAAAACTATTTCTACTATTAAATAACTATATATACATATATATACACACACACACTCACCAGATTAAAGGTTTTTTCTTGGAGATACATACTAGTGATACTGACACTACCCAAAAGAAATTCTTCCTTTGGAGATTCAAAGTCCAAGGTCAGTTCAGGGCACATCTCACAAGGTCCTGTGGGAGTCAGAGGATCAGATCCCTGATGTGCGTACAGCAGTAGCTCTTTAAAGTTTTCTGTTTTGGAAATGAAACTGTCTAAGGAAAATTCATCCCAGTAAAGTGAAATCTCTTGCCCAAATCAAAAAAAAAAAAATCAAACCAGGATTATCAGGAAGAGATTGCACTGGAGGGGGTTTTGACAAATGTTCATACCTTATGCTCAGAATAACTGTGAGCGAAAAGCCTGGAATATCACGCAGCTGCCTCTTTAAACACAATACCCTTTCCCCTTTTTTCATTTAGTTATCTCCTTCTCTGCTCTCTGACTCAATCTGCATATGTTATTGGCCTCGATTCCCAGGGCTGCCACCTTAATCTGAAGTAGCTAATAGTACAACCTCACACATGGCCTGAGACCAGGCTCAGGTTAACAAGAAATCCAAAAGCAAATGGCTGGGGGAGGTTGCTATAAAATAACCACTTGAAAATTCAGACTGTGATTTTTTTTTTTCTTGCATTTACATGGAGGACACAAAGCTTTTAGTCTCAGAGGTTCAGTCAAATGCATTAAAAAGATGAACATTTTAGTTAATGTTCTAAGACGATTTCTAAAAGCAGTTTTGATTGTGTTCTATTAGCATTAATTAATTTTTATTCTGAGACCAGCTATTATATTAGTAGAATGCATATTTTAATCAATTTCTACTTGCTGTTTTGTGCAAGTTAAAGGTAGCTTTGTGGTTTGTGCCTAGTTTATACAGTGCATTTAACTCAGTGTGCCTTAGGTAATGCTCATCTGAGGTTCAATGTATACTCTAATCAGAGCATGATACAAGAATTATGAATGAAAGCCTGACAAGTAATGAGGTTGTTTTCATTTTGGCCCATAGTGGAATATACCTTCTCTAAACAGGTGCTTGAATGCATTATTAAATAACACAATACTCAACTGCACTATCATCAAAAGGAGGCATAAACAGGATTAAATCTCTTTTCAATAGTGGTTTACCTACATCTGAAAGAAGTGGTTTGATACATATTTACAATCATTCTGTAACTGGTAAATTTAAAAGAATCTTGTCAAGTTATTTTTTAAAACAGCTTTCAGGTTGTTATTTTAGAGATATTTTATCATTTGTAATAAGCAAATCAAAGTCAAAATTAATTATTTTTCCAATTATTTTTTTTTTCCTCATACTTTGACAAACAGTGAGACTTTCTGCTTGGGATTGCTAAACAGAGTTTAAAATAAGTACTTCATTGATGTAAATTCTGTTAGTCATAAACACTGCCGATGATTCAGATGACAAGCTGCTCAGACTGGGAAGTGCTCAGTGGAGCACCCACTCCACACTGTCCAGTCCCAGCAGCCCCTCCTCTTCTTCATCTCTTGCACTTCCCTCTCAGTCTTCCTTCACTACCTGAGAGAAAACATGCTGTGTTTCAGCACCAAAGAAAGGTAAGATCAGCAGGAGGTCAGACTTAGTTATATCAGAAGAAAAAACCCAGTCCCATAAGAGGTTCTTCTGCTTTTGGCACTAATCTCCTCAGGCCTCTCTGATCCTAAACACAGTGACTTTTCTAAACTACTAATTCAGGAGATATAGAGGGTGAGTAAAGACAGTAGGGGCTGAAAAGACATAGAAGGAGAAGGTATAATGGGGGCTACAAGATATTTGGAGAAACTGATATAGGGAACTGTTTGAAAACCAGTTTTTCAAAGCAGATCCACTTTCACTGTATTTCTATCCTGCCTTAGAATCACTCTGGATTCTCTCCTAGGCTCTTTTCTCCTGGGAGAAGCACCATGGCGTTTGCCTCTTGGAGTGGATGGCAGCTTCTTGAAATCATAGATTCATAGAATGGTTAGGGTTGGAAGGGACCTCTGGAGGTCATCTAGTCCAACCCCCCTGCAGTGGGCNGGGGAACTCACCGGTGATGCCAAGAGGAGTCTCCTGCTTGCCTCCCTCAGCCCGGCTGGGCGCAGCTGGGAGCTACTCCCCTTCCTGGGGAGATAAAGGGCAGTAGGTGGGAGGGCAAAGAGCCACACCTGGGGAGGGGGTTAAAACTGAGCCCCAGCTGCTCTGTCATTTGGGTGAAAAGAGGGAGAAAATGGGGTGGGAAATGGGTGGTGAGGGCAGAGGAGGGAGATAAGGTAGGAAAGGGGCCCACCTCTGGAGATATTCCAAACCTGACTGGACCCCATCCTGGGCAAGCTGCTCTAGGTTCAACTGCTCTGACAGGGGAGTTGGACTAGGTGATCTCCAAAGGTCCCTTCCAATCCCTACCATTCTGTGATTCTGTGTGATTCTATGATAGCTGTCTGCTTGTTTCAACAGTGCCTAGGACCTGCCATGTCATGCCACCATCCAAGGGCTTGGTCCATCCCTGCTACACCAGCTACACTAGAAAACATTGTCACCAACCAGCTTCTCTCACAGGCCTTGCCCCTTGTTTGCTCTGGAAAGTCATTCCTCACACCCATATGGGATGATCCTGTGATTCCCTCCCTCCCATCATGCCCCTCTCTGTACAAAACACCATGAGTTTTTTCTCCTCTTGTCATTGGAAGACTTTTTGTTCTTTAAAAATTCTTTGAGGTCCAAAGGGAGGCCCAGTTCACTGTGCCAGAAGCTGTATGCATACACTGTAAGAAACAGCCTCTGCTTCATACTGTTTCCAGGATGAACAGACTGGACAAACAAAAGTTGGAGGCACAACTTCACAAACTGACAACGGTGACTCAGGCTGGTCTCCTGCCTTCAGATCAGAATTGCTTAGCCAAGTTCCTGTACACAACTAACCTTCCCATCTTCCCTATCCCCACAAATGTCTTAGAGCAAAGATCTCTTGTGAAAATAGAGATAGGAACAAATGAATGGAAGAAAGAAGGGGTGCAGATGTATGCTACAGATGGACTGAACAGGAGTTTCAGATAAAAAGAATGTGTAAGCAATATTTGATAGTTCCCTGTTAGGTTGCCTTCAAGCCCATCTGACCAACACAAACCAGGCTTATATTGACATATGCTCTATAGCAGCACTGTCCTAGCAGAAGCAGGGTTCAGTGCTGCTACAATCCAAATCAGCACATCTATGATTCAGGCTTCAAAGCACTAACCTGTTCTAAAGATCCTGATAAGAAGTGATGACTTCAGTTTCCACCATGGCATAAAGCAAACCCATCAGACCCTGCCATTCTGTTGCTCAGTAGATCTCAAAACTTTAGCATTATTAATTTTTTTCCTTTATTAGTAGCTTATATTACTGATTACTGATGAAACAAGCATACATATGCTGGAGATATCTGTCATAAACAAGCACCAGTAGTTTGCATATTGGCAAGCTTAAAATGATGTTAAGTATTTAGAAGACTTGAGGGGATAAAAATCACTGTGATGCCAGAAAAAGTTGCCACTTTAACGGATTCCGAGATTGAAAACTCTAGGAAAAATTCAATGACTATATGAGCAACTTGGCCATTGCTATTCCAGACCATTCAGCCTTTAAAGACGTTGCATGCCTGTTCTTGTTAGCATCGTCCAATTCTATTTTGATGCCCATTCAATCCTGCACTCACAGCTGAGAGTAAGACTTAGCTTATGAGAGTAGGACCCAGCCACTGCTGCACATAGGCATTCAGGAATGACTTTTTAGCCTTTCCTAGATGTTGCTGCAATCAATCACCTAGAAATGAAGATTTCACTAGTTCATTACCAGTTCCCTGAGCCATAAATGCTCCAATGCTCCATAAAACTTCTAGTTTTCTAATATTTAAATTAAGCATTTCAATTACCTAATACTTGGCAACATTGCTTATGTTTCTCTTGATTTTTCTTTTCCTACAGGATTTGGTTAGAAAAACTAGAAAAAAAATCCATATCTTAATTAAAGATAAGCTGTTTTAAGTGCAGGAAAATTAAAAAAAGTTTGAAGTTATCATTTTTCTCTCTGTTTCAAAGATGCAAATACCAGAAAGAGAGCAGTTAGACTTTGAAAGAAAAATTTATGAGTATTTCCCTCTTGGTACTCCTTCCAGTGCTTCCTAATTAAGGACAAGCCAGTACAGTATCATGTACCAATCTGGTATTTATTAACAAAGCTAGTCATGATTTTTAACTGATTATTGCTCAGAGGATCCTCCCCTCATTAATATAAATGAATTAGGAGGAATAGTGCCAAATGCTTCAGATGGGAATTAACATGAGACTGCAAGGTATAATTAGTTGAAAACGCTAAATACATCAAAGTATTAATTTGTGTGAGCATATATATATATATGTATGCCTATATATGTGTAGCATTTATACATCATCTAACAATGTTATGTGTATGTACACATAGTATATATATCAGTTTAAGCACAACTTACAGATGGATGCGTACTCATTTTATTATGTCATACCATACCTTGCAGCTAAATAAAACAAGGTATCAAGCTGAAAGAAGATCACAAAATCCAGGGAACAAAAATAGAGAAAGATCTGCACAAGATATCTTTGACAATATACATCATTTAAGGCAAGAAGTCTCTAAATCAAACACTATTGTAGGTACAATATCACAACTTCTTTTTATTGTTTTCTATTAGTCTCGTAATTATGTAATATTCTCTCCTTTCTGTGCTTGTATGTGTGTCTGCGTGTGTCGGTGGTTGTGTGGACTTGCTAGCATGTAAGTGCTAATACAGTGAGGCCAGACCACCAGAGCCCTACATTTCAGATATTTAGATTTTTATTATACTTCTTTTCAGTGATTGCGCCAGCTTCTGCAGCTGTTTACTAGAGTCTAAATATATTTGGGAAACAAACAGCAGGGTTAGAATACCAAACAACATAGAGGCAAGTCAGGACATATGCTCACTTTTATTTTTCAGCTATACTCTGTACTCACCTGGAAAAACAACCTCTCTTTTCATGACCCTCTGAAAACAAAGCACAAGGTAGTGAGTAAGCTGAAAGCTGAGCCACTACCAGTCTTGGTCCTGTTGGACCTATTAATTCTACACAAAGGTGTTAAGACTGTGCTAACAGAAGGAGTGACCAAATGATGCTGCAAGGAACGGCTTTGTTCAATTTCCTGGAGGAAAAAGGAAGTCACATTTACCAGGAACAAGAGAAGGCAGAGGTGGATACAGACAAGGTTTAAATGGGGAGAGGAGGACGGATGGCACAGCTCCATGACTACAACCTCATGCCATGTTGCAGGAATGTTTGCTGTTCTTTAAAGTTGTAATGATGGGCTAAAACTTCTGTTGTCAGATCATTTTTTGGCTTTAGCTTTATTTTAAATAAAATCATTTCACATCATGCCCATATTCATTCTGTAATACATCATCACTTGTATTTATCTACTATCTTAAAATATGCTTTGGAATGTCTTTGTAAAGTGAAAAGTTAAGTGGTTACAAACAATTCAAGATAGAGATTTCATTTTTGTGTGTGTGCAGTAACAGATATGGTAGTAGGGCCTTTAAACACAACTGCAAAACAGGTAGTAAATGAAAACAAATGTACGGAATAATAGCATAAGTACAAAAACATTTAACAGTCTGAGCTGCTCTACTATCAAACAAACGTTGGTTCTTACCATTTGAGTTCACTAGTGAAGAAAACCCTTTATGGGCTTACTTATGTAACACACACTTGTGGTCATAACTGCTTCACTGGTGTTTTAACCTTCAGGATTTCTAGTCCTCTAAATATCTAATTAGTACTGCATTTTTAATGGTTTTATAAAAGCATCTTGGCATGTATGCACAGGATGGCCTACTGCCAAAGTACCATAACGTGCAGGAACAGTAATGACTCTCTGCACTGACTCTTGGTGATAGAATACGATTGGGAAAAAAAAATCAAATGCAAAGCTGACAGGATAGCTCATATGTCTGCTAGATTTCATCAGCCCTGCTCAGAGTACAGCTTCCATATCTTTGATTGGCCCTTGTTGCTTTTGAGACACACAGGATGTAATTTGTTCCTTTTTACCTTTTCCCTCTTCATGTCATCATTCACCTACACATAATGGTCATATACAGTGGTCAAATCCTAACATCCTTGTAAGACAGCAACAGGGGAAGAAGACAAATGCGTGAAGGAACTTCTCAAAGGGACACTGTATAGAATCTCAGAAGAGATTTTCCACAGCAGAGCATCTGAGAAGTTTGATTTTGCTCTGAAGCCACAGCCTAATTCACTGAATGGGATGTTCAGCTGATGAAGTTCCCACTACACTTAGGTAGTAGCAGAAGTCAAAGTGCTGCATATGTTCAGCCAAAGAGTCTTTTCTGATCATCAACACCTTCTGCAAAGAGCCCTTTTTCTAAGCATCTGAAAAATGTTAAGACTTAATGCAGAAATCCCAATTAAGTGCTTAGATTTTAACATAACACTTTCTCCCAATTGCCCAAACCAGTCCTTAGCCCATTCTCAAAATCAAAGTATGATGTTCTCCACTTCTGCTCCCTGGAAGATAATATATGTACTCTAGCAAGTATATCTCACACCCTATCAAGGCCTAGCTAACATAATGGTCCTTTGGTGCCACTAGCAGTCCAAATAATTTACAGTCACCCTCAGATTGCTCTAACTCATGGCAAGGGACAAAAGCTGGCTAATGATCAGTCAGTGCAAGGTGGCATCTTTGCTCACACCTCCTTCCCAATTAGCACTCCTTGCTCCTTGCCCGCAGCAGAAAATCTGGGCCTTTATATTATTTTCCCACAACAGCAGCCTCTATCATTAATTAGTGTATGGAAGCTCTAGAGATCCATTGGGAACAGTGGAAAAAAACATCCTCCTGTGACAGTATTACTCGTGCTAACAACTCCAATTCCCCTCAAGCTGTCAGTGACACATCCTTGAGCTTCTGGTGACCCTAGCACAAGACTTTTCTGTGGACTCAGGGAAAGAAACAAGGAGATATACAACTCATAAGGCTTATGACTTTTTGACTCATGACTGCATTATATGTATGTAATAGGGCTCAAGATGAGTCTGAAGCCTTTACTAGTGCACTCGTAGTATCTCTATCCCATGTGTACTCTTTGTTGACGAATGCATTTTATCTTACAGTGATGTATCTTTCTCAGTAGACACCTGATTTGGGCATGTCTTCTCTGTTATTCCACTTATTTTCCTAAAACCTCTGGGAATATAATGTCTCTGGACCTTAAAATCACGATCAGCTGGCTTAAAATAAGAAGTCAAAAAGACAAAAGCCACCTTGGAAAAACAGAAAGAAAAAAAAAAGACTAAACAAAACCAAAGTAAATCTGAGAAAGGTCTGTTCTTGTGCTTCGATTCCAGTAAAAAGTCTGGCTAGACTAAAGATTTCTCAAGAAAGCTGCAAGTTATAATTATCTTTTAAATATTTTGAAATAACTATGGATAGGATCAGAAATTTTAGTATCTGATAAATTCTTCTGTGGTTCATTAGTCACTAACTGTCACATTTACTTTCTGTATGACACCAGGTACAAGAAGAAAATATACATATGGCATATGTGCAATATCAATCAAAACCACTATTACAAATACATTAAGGAACAAGTAAGTAATTTCCCACTAATAGTTTTCCAAATTTATATCGGTTTTGGTACAGTTGCAGATATTTGCCCAGATCTGAAAACATCTTTGCTCAGCAAAGAACACAAGAATATATGCATTCTTTTCTGTGTAGTTTTATTACAGAAGGTAAAGGTCCTGGTGAACTCAGCATCAACCCAGTTCGGATCATGGCTGTACTACCAGAGTATGTACCTTGTGCTGTTTAGGTTCCCAAAGTCCTCGTTTGACATCCACTTGGTTTGGCCTAAATCTGCAAATGGCTGGAGGTCATACCTTTGTCTGTTGTAAGGTGCCAATCAGCAATCAGAAGGGGATATCCCCAGGATATTAAATTTATTGACCTATTGACACAGAATCTCTGATCGTTGAAAAGAACTGTCAGTCATGAGAAGTGGAGTCTCTGCTAAGCAGGATATGAAATAAAACAAGCATGTTTTTGCGTTATTCCCTAACATCACCCCCGTTCAGATTTTTTTAATTGACAAGTTTTAACTCTTATGATAAGTGTGTGCCAGTAAAAAAAGCAGAGTCATGAGTCCAGATCACAACAGAAAATTAAACACCAGCTTCATTCTTCAAAATTTTAATAATGGTTCTGGTATCAACAAGTGTCAAATGTAATTCTGAATTCTCTTTTTTCTGTTCACATTCTTTCCCACCCTTGTCTCATTAATGAAGAGCACATACCTAATGTGTCTGATCTCGTATCATGAATCCCCCTCTGTCTATTATCTAAGCATATATGACACTGGACAGAAGAAATTTTATACTATTCTCTTACCTTTTCCTATCCCTTCCTCCATCTTCTACATCAGTGCAGGAGTGAAAAAGAAAGTTTTGTATCTTACATAAACAGGAGGGCTGTAGATGAGAGAAGGATGGAGAAGGGATAGGACCAGGTCAAAAGAAAATGTACAGAAGGCAAAATATTTCAGCTGCCTTTTAAAATATAGAAAGTTAACTCAGATCAAATTGATTCCAGAACAGTATGCATTCTATTCCAGCAATATCTATTGCCATATGGGACTTTTAAATACTGGGTTTGGAAAGGAAAGAAAAGAACACAAGGTAGCCTAGTTAAAAACGCACCAGAAGTATGAAGACAGCAGACCAGTCTGTTACTTGATATTCAAACCTTCTCAAAACTTTAGTGGGATTTTTTTTCTTCTTTCTTCTTTGGGATTCTACATTGCTATGATCAAACACTTGACAGCCATTTTCAAGTAATTTTTCATGATTTCGATACTGAAGAAGTATTAAACGTAAGATTCCAAGAAACTACTCAGACTCTGCACATTTTGCTGTTTTCTCCAGTATAAAAACCCTAACCAGTGCCCCTAAGTATAGCATAATTGCATACATATTTTCTTCTCCTAATAGAAAATTCAAAGCTTTTATATGTTTTCATATTTGTTATACATTTAGATCAAATATCTCTTGAATATGTAAAATGAAACAATGACCAATAATATTTTGGAGTGTATTTGGTGACTGATCATTCAGGTACATCTACCTATCCTGTGATACACTTAAATTTACTTCCAAGAACAGCTTAGAATAAATAAGGTTTTTAGCACTGTGTCTTGGAGATAAAAAACACACAAATCAATAAATGTATGTTAAAACGTAAAGTACAACTGTGAAATAACAAAATACATTTTAAAGGAGGAAATGATATAGTCTAACTGCAAATGAGTCATCTTAATGGTATGAGAAGAAAAAGCATACATGCATTTGACATTACTGTCAGCATCAATTTTTCTGGTAAGAAAAGATGGGGAGACAAAGAGGGAGAGAGACTTTAGATGGCTAAATGCTGCCTATTAGCAGGGAAACAAGTACTCTACTTTGAAAAAGTTACCTTATAACATTTTTAGGCTTTTCAGCTGATAAATATAAATATTAATCATTGTCTTCCAAAGTACTACACTAAATTTGTATTTGTATTTCTCTTATGTCCCATAACAAGGCACTTATACAGAAACAATTGCACTCTATTCATTCATTTGAAACCATTCTGCAGTGATATCCATGTAAAGTCTGCCAAAGCATTTTCAAGGTTGTTTTTGCACTTTTGTGTGTGTTTAACTCCAAATATCATGTAACACTTAAATATCTAATGTTTTTAAAATATAAACATATTTCATATAAAGAACAGAAAATCTTTCTGTCGGGATAAGGCTGAGGTGCTTAATGCCTTCTTTGTCTCAGTCTTTAATAAATGTAACACCTGTACTGAGGGAAGCCAGCCCCCCAAGCCAAGAGAATGGGACCAAAATGTCCCCTCCATAATCCATGAGGAGATGGTCAGGGACCTACTCCTACACGTTGACGTCCAGAAATCTATGGGGCCAGATGGGATTCATGCTAGAATCCTGAGAGAGCTGGCAGGGGTGCTCACCAGGCCACTCTCCATCATTTA
>VWZO01006088.1:140895-198395 GCA_013396975.1 Bucco capensis
GGCTGAACATGAGCCAGCAGTGTGCCCAGGTGGCCAAGAAGGCCAACGGCATCCTGGCCTGTATCAAGAACAGTGTTGGCAGCAGGAGCAGGGAGGTGATCATGCCCCTTTACTCAGCTTTGGGGAGGCCTCACCTCAAGTACTGAGTCCAGTTTTGGGCCCTTCACTACAAGAGGGACATTGAGGTGCTGGAGAGGGTACAGAGGCGGGCTACCAAGCTGGTAAAGGGCTTAGAACATAAGCCTTATGAGGAAAGACTGAGGGATCTGGGCCTGTTTAGCCTGGAAAAGAGAAGGTTGAGGGGAGACCTCATCGCTCTCTATAACTACCTGAAGGGAGGTTGCAGAGAGGCAGGGACTGGTCTGTTCTCCCTAGGGTTGTCAGCCATTGGAACAGGCTGCCCAGGGAGGGGGTTGAGTCATGATCCCTGGAGGTGTTTAAGAGATGGGTAGATGTTGCGTTGGGGGGCATCGTTTATCAAGTTGATAGGGCTAGGACAAAGGCTGGACTTGATGGTCTTCAAGGTCTCTTCCAGCTGTAACTGTTCTATGATTCTATTTCAGGGTATGCATTACTATCTCAGGAGCTTCTTTAAAGGTGACCTACAAATAATTTACCAGGAGTTAATTTTATATATCTCATACTTTATGATGAATAAATGAAGAATGCCAAAAGGTTTATTTTAATCTTGAAACTTCAGTGATGTTTTGTTGGTTTTTTTCTTTGAGATATTTTTAAATGTCAGTTTTTGTTTTCCTGTATTTTAATCACTGAACTGATTAGTGATTTAAAAATACATACTGGGATGTTTGAAGAGGATGAGGAAAGAAGAAAGATTTTAAACTTACCCTCTCCAAAAGGTTATACTGCAGCACATCTCAGTTATGTTAACAAAAGAAAAATACAAAAAGTAGCACAAATTATCACTAAAAGTCCTTTACTTTCCTTGATTCATTCCTCTCTTTATCTTTTTGACTGTTATGATGTCATCATTTCACTAGCATTTCAGGCATAGATCATAGTAAATGGAGTTGGATATATATTACAGGAAAAAGAGAGAGGGGAAAAAGAGAGAGGGGAAAAAGGACCCCAACCCACAACTATCAAGCCTTTTTACATTTAATAAAATACCAAAAATACAATCTAAGCTCACATCCACTTTTTTATTTTCTTTAATTATTTTCTAAAAATGCCCAATTTATTGTGTAATGTATAGAGATATGATCTCAAGAAGTTCAGTTTTAAGGACTTTTTTAACTGATAGTCTTTTCTAATATGGGATGGACTGAAAAATTACATCACTGCTTTGCAACAGCAAGAAATGTGACAATTCTTATTCAGTTCTGTTTAACTGAGCGTGTTATGCATGATGTGCAAGAGAGTCCCTTTGCTCCTTTACATCAACACCTGGAACAGGTATGGATGCAGCATACTTAGACATTGGCAAGGAAGGAGCATCCTGTCTTATTTTATAAGGTCCCCATCTGTCCATTTTGGAAGCAACAGCATAGAATGTTTAGCATGGACCATCATTCAAGGACTGCAATAAGGATGTCCTATTCACTCATCCAAGGGTGCTTTTTGCCTACCTTCCCCACGTCTGCAGTCAGGAGCCTGAGGCCTTCTGGCCTGAATACCTAATAGCTATTTACTTCATAGCCACTACTTAAGATGATGCACTTATGAAGTAAAAGACAATCATGATGAGATAGGGAGGCAAGGTAAATTATACCCAGAGCTATCATGAGCCTGTGAGAAATGCAGGACACAAGTGACATCCTTGTTGCTTGTTTTCAACAAAAATTTTTTTGAAACATATATAAAAATAAGTTAAACTGTTTTTGCAAGTCATTGCAGATGAAGGTCCACCGCTGCGAAAAATACTGCAGTTCTGGATGGAGTTGCTTTGGCAAAGCTGTGTAAAGATGTTTTTTGCATAAACTCAAGTCCATAATATTCTAGCTACCTGATGTGTAAAGCTGCAGATCCCTTCTTCTTACCTGTCTTAGTGCTTTGAACTAAATAGAACAAAAAAGTATGTTTCTTGCCTATTTTAGTTTCATCCTATTGCTTTATCCCCAACTACCACCTAAAAACCTCTCAAGCTGAAGATGTATCAGCATCAATAGATGCTACCAATCTGCTTGGAGAAAGAAGTGGCTGATATGAATTTCCTGGATTATTTTCATTATTTTTAACATTAAAAGAGAAAGAGGAAGAAAAGGAAGGCAACTCAGTCCTCTGACCAGCTTTCATTGATCCTTGGTTAGTTAGGGTGTGTCAAAGCCTTTGGTTGAAAGCCTATGGATTTACAACATTAAGAAAGGAAACAGAGTGCTTCCAACCACAGAGACAGATTTTTTTAACAGCAGCTTTTCTGGGTTCTAAGATCTTAGTCTTGAATTATGAAAAGCTTACCCCACATAGGGTAAGGGTGAAAAGGAGAGCAATACATTACCCTTTTTCTTAGCTACCAACCTTCACCTCTTGTACATCTTCCTGCAGTGGGACATAAATGCAGCCCTGGTTCATTTCCTCTGAGCTATACTCTGCACCTTCTCCAGCCTACCAAGCTGTTTGTGGTTGCTCACTGGAGCCATCTTGCATGTATTTGCCGCCAGCTGCTTCCGAAAACCTCGTTGCTCCCATACCCACCTCCAGAGTGTTGCACCACACTGCAGGAGCCCACAGTGCCATTTGCGAATACCATCTGCTGGACCTCCTGAGCCAAGATTACCTCCTCCTAAACCCACAACCTTTCTATCAGGGTTTCAAAGCCTGCAAACAAGGGGTCACAATATGAAAAGAAAGGCTCAACAAATCTGAAGCTGCTGTTCTAATTCCCAGCATCTATTCTTTCTCCTTCTAGCACACAAACATCTTCCTTATCTTGTAATAATTGTTCTGGGGGTAAAAGAAAATTCCTCTGCAATATTTGGCTTATATTTTAGGCACATGACCAACTATACCAAAGCTGTGAGCTGGTAATCCTGATAATATCCTCTCTGTCTCCATGCTGTCCATATCCAAAGAACAGAAACTAATGAACCGGATCACGGTCATATATACTTATACCTAAATCTCTGTCTCTCTATCTTGGAAAGTCTTTTAATAATATAAATTAGAAGTTGTCTATTCCTGTATCTTATGCTTGTGAGATACTTACTGCTCATTACACATCCTTAACATCCAAAATTTTCTTGTTTACACATTTCTCCCCCTTATCTCTAAAGTATTTGTATTATATTGGCCCATCCCAGCAGTACTGAAGAATTTTAGTCTTCGTCTATTTCTGTTCCCTTTTTGCTGAATAAACATCTGCTTGCAGCCCCAGGCTTCACCATATTTTGCAGCAGAAATGTTCCTCTGAGCTCCCCATAGACTTATCAAGGACTGTAGTCCTTCTGCAGTTGCACTGAGCACAAGAGCAGGTTCTTGACTCAGTTTATGAGAAGGCCTACAAAAACTAAGCTTTACATGGGAAAAAAAATATTATCACACCAAAACCATGGAGTCTTTTCCATTTTCAGTTCCAACAGATCTAAAAATGCAAAGAGTTTTCTTTCCTTTGTAAACCATACTTTTCCACTGGTTTTGGTCTGCTGCTGAAGACATTAAAGATAAGACCAGTAAGCCCAAATACTACTTCTGTTTCTGGCTCTCAGCAGAGCTGCATGATTTCCTCAGTTCCAACAGCCAAATCATTCCTCAATTCACCAGTTTGCAAAGTTGATACAATGACAGTGATGTATCCTCCAGAACACAGAGACTAAAAGCAACTGTTTGGAAAGAACATCAAGCCTAGTAAAAGAAAATATTGGATAACTTACTCTTTCAAATTAAAAATATGATAGGTTATTCACATACCTATACATAAATTTAAGTCATGGATCTGCTTGTAAGTGAATCACTCCTACATGAACCCTGCACTCTGTTTATAAGGCACATTGTTTCCTTTATATAGCCTACAGAAGCTAGACTTTGATTTGAATATAATAAAATTGCAGAAACAGCAGAAGCTGGCCATGTAACTCCTATTTTAATGAATACTAAAGTAACAGTCCTCTAAGCCATTGTGTCATCTTTCAACTCCTGTCCCTCCCTCCCCCTTTCTGCACCAAACTCAAGGAAAAGAAAAACTGATTGGCAGGTACTGTAGCTGGCATGAATAACCACCACTATATATCTTGTCAAAAATCAGCATGTACTTTAAAAAAGAATAAAGTAAAATATGAAGATAAGAAGAATAATCTGAGGCTCTCCCATATTCTCATTCAAATTTTTCTATTTAGGTTTCACTATATTTCCTTTTTTAACCTTCTCCTGCAGGTCTTTATATATAGGACAAAAAAATCCACTTCTGTCATTTAAAGCATGATGAAAGTACCAAAGAAAAATCTATTTTCAGCTGTTTCTCGTTAGAGCACTTTTTTGCCACTGTGATGAAAGTCGATGCAAAGAAAGACGAGTCACTGATGAAGATGAAGAAGCATTTCTGATCAGCCATCTGCTCAACCAATTAAACCCCTCACAAATAAAGTTGTGTATATGTATATGGCTAACCCATAAAGATATACATACCTATGTGTACACTAGCATGCAAACACATACATATAAATACCATGCAAAGCCTACTTTGCATATGCTGAACTCTGCTTACATGCTGAGCATAGCTAATCAAATGCACACGTAGAGAAACACTGAAAATGCAAAATAGAATTTGGCCCCGTTGGAGAACAAAGCTTTCTCTATTAGCATCCTTTTCTCTTAATGGTCCTTCTGCAGTAAAAATAAAGTCCAAACACTATAATTTCACTCCCAGAAAAGTTACAAATACTGTAGGTATCTTTAGAAACAGCTGCAAAAGTGGATTCACTTCTGACAAGATTGGTGTTAATTACCAGTAAGGACTTCAGTATAATACTATTTAAATCATTTTAAATTATCCCTCTCAAAAATTAATTTTTCATCAAAGATTACACAAAAAAAATCATGATATCATCTCTGCAGCTGCGATTTAGTAATAATTTCATCTATTATTACCAATGTCAGTTAGATAAAAGAAAAATGGCATCCTACTGTGCTGATTCCAGCATAGGCCATATATAGAAATTTTTAACTATCACTTATAATCGCCTTGATGAGCTTAAACCTCCTCTCAATTAACACCCTAAATGACACTGAGACATCTTAATGGAGGATGTAAGTAAAGGAAAAAGACTTTAATCAAAGAATAAAAAGAGAAGTGCCAAGCAAAACTAGGAAGTCTGGTGCACCTCTCAGTGTCCAATCACACTAGGGTCCTTTATCTTGTCTTGAACTTCCTGTCATGTTCATATTGTGACTGTAACTTCACAGCATAACAAGGAAAAAAAATGTGTGCATACTCTTATCTGCAGTTTGCATCCATAACTGAGAAAGACAGAGGAGGTATACACCAAGCAAGCAAGCACAGATGAAATGAAACTGAAAGGACTGTGAAAAAAAATTATTGTAAGTTACAATAAGCTTTACTCCATTTTGGATTCTACTTCAATAGTGGTTTAGGGCATATCTTAAAGACTGGAATACAGTGATGCACATTCTATTCAATCAACCTTGAAAGAGCATGTTCTGATCCTAATATCTTGACCTGAATAAAAATTATTCTAATATCTTGACCTGAATAAAAATTATTCCTTCACATCCAAAAAGGTAATTATACTTCTAAAGATCTCAGTTGCCAGACAACCATGTAAATATTTAGTTAAATGGCCCCTACAGTCAACGTTAAGGGCATTCTTGTCTCTTTTAGCATACCTATAGTACTCCCAATACAAGAATTTAAAGGTATATAAATCCTGGGTGTTTGTGATAGTGCTCATCAAATTTCAGAAAGTGTGAGAAACAAGTTTCTGTCTAGTGTTCCTAACTACAGTAACAGCTAATGGGGCAGCTAGGCATTGAAGTATCTGGACAACAAACAGAAGATTCTGTTTACTATGGCTGGTTCCTATGTCTATAATTCAATATATATATATATATATATCTCTTTGTGGCCTGATATTTTTTCAGTTAGATCACTCATAATGAGAAGTAAATTAGTATCTCCAGGTACATTAATAGTAAAAAAAAAAATCTAATTAAAATCAGTGATGGTATTTCATTTCTTTCAAGTGTTTGCCTGTTAGAGCTTCACAAACTGTTAGTCAAAAATTATACCCGTTAAGTATTCAGCTTGTTTTAATGAACAAAAAATTTACAGACAGTTTTTGCTTTTATTTGTCATAGTTTTTTGTTGAATAGTTCACCCAACCATTTCAGCTTATGGGTTGTTTGCTTGAGCTTTTCACTCACTAGTCACTCCTATTCTTGTGCTAAGCACACAGTATTTATTGCACACAAAGTACTGTTAAAAGAGCCCCTCAGGTAAAGGTAAGAAATACTCCAACATCTGCTCCATGGCAGGAACAGTATCCACTAAATTTGGTCACTGCTGTTACAGAGAAATTGATCAAACCCAGGGACTTATTTCTCCTCCTGTGCTAGATGATTTTAGATGCATGAATATTACATAGCAACTAATAATAAGCAATGGACTGTGTATTTTTAGGGAGAAATTTGCAGATGTGCAGTGATTCATATTAATATCTGTGCAACTTTCAACATTCACAAGTATTACCCTGCCATGGGGCAGCTGTCTGAATATTTCCAACTAAAGAGCTTTCTGTGACTCACAAAAAAAACCCCTCCAAACTTCCAATAGTCACTCTCCAAACTGGTTTTTGTGCATTTTTTTAACCCCATTTGGACTTCTAGCCAAACACATTTCTTTCTTCAATTAAAATTCAAGGAGGGTTGATTTTTTTAATACATAACACATAAAGTAGCAGCAAAGTTATGCATGCAAGCAAAAAAAAAATCCCTATAGTGTTCACTGATCTGAAGGTTGACAATCTATCAGTTTACAGGATAAAAATGGATAAAAATGAAACTAATAGCTTTACAGAAAGAAAATACCTCTCATGGAAAAGAAGCATCACTTTCTGCAAATGCTGCTCCAAGAGAAACTGCTGTATGGTCTGCTACTAAACGCTAAGCACACCATCTTAAAGACAACAGTCCCTTTTCTGTGTGATCAAGGAAATGTTTGTTTTTCTTATCCATCAGAAGAAATCCACATACATTGCTTTAACTTGCTTTCCATTTCACAGTTTTACCAGTATGATGATAATTTCTGTTGATTATGAGCCTAAAAAAAATGCCTTTTCTGATCAAAATGGCTGTGGCAACAAGGAGCCTAAGGCAGACTTGGTAATGCTGATATCAAAAGAAAGTCCTTTTCTCAGAATTGGTTTTGAGCTGCCTCAGCAAGCGACTCTCATAAAGTACATCTCTTCAGAGAGATGGGAGAGTGCCAGTCAAGTCACACTGAGATATACTTCCAAGTGCAGACAAGCCTAAGAGCTATGATATTTAGAATTAGCTAAATAAATGCACTTTTCAGTGTGGATGGACATTCTTGCACTGGTTTATCATTTTGTGACCCAGGTTCAAGCCAGCATTAGGAAGTTATGCAAGACACTTAAGTGAATCTAATACTGACAAGAAAAGAGTATTTCCACTCATATCCCTTGTTCTCAAATGTACACTGCTGTTAGAGACAGTAGGCAGTAACTGCTGTTACTAAACTAGCAGAAAATGGTGCACCATTATTTAATGCATTCCTTTTCTGCCTGTATAGNCTGGTGCTCATCTAATCTCTACGCTAAACAATTTAGTTTACTAAACTAGCAGAAAATGGTGCACCGTTATTTAATGCATTCCTTTTCTGCCTGTATAGTGAGCTGAAGTAGCTTATTGGGGCATCAGACAAGCTCTAGAACTAGTATGAGAAAGAGAAAGGAAGGCATGGTGCTTCCTCTCAGTATCAGCAGGACTTTAAACGTGTCCTCTGGGGAAACCACCTCCTTAAACAGTGTTAATGTCACTGTACTTGGACTTATCACTCTGGTCATGTCAGAGCTATTGCTCTGACTAAATAGTGGGATGTCTGGTAAGAATAAGAGATGACTTCTACAAAAACAGCTGGGTTTTTTCAGGGTGTAATAAATTAAACACAGAGAAATATAGCAGCCTGGCAGTTGAGTTTTGCTGGCATTGCTTGTTGATTCAGATTGTGAAGTAGTACAAAACAAAACAAAGGACTGAGAGCAAGTAAACCACACTTTCCTGTCCTAACCAGCATTGCTATGACAGAAACTCCCCTGATGTATAGGCCATTTTATCTACAAAAAAAGAGTACTTTTACCCTACAATTATCTTGTTCAGGAAGTTGTATCAGTTTATCAGCTTTTTGTGTCAGTGTAAACTTAGTCTCTAATGGAAGTGACTGACAGGCTAGCTATATCACAAGCCCTTTCTAGCTAGGATATGACCATAACAGAAACCTTTCAGCTTTTGATTATGAAGAAAGCCTATATTTCAGTGGATACCCTGCCATGAAGCTGCACAGCTGCTATGAGGGTGCTATTTTTGCTTCTTCAGTCACCACCTTTCCAAACAGAAAAAGAAATTCTTCATTTGCTATGAATAACAATAATAATAAAAAAACCCTATTCAAAATGACTATGCTGCATTTGTGTCCTTTTATTTTTTTTGCCAACAATAAAGGAGTTCACTCAAAAATCTCCAACATTCTGCAATTGCTTGAGAGCCAGGACAGCTCTCAAGCCAGGTCTAGATTATAAAGTGTTGTTGACAAAGCTGTTTCAGTCACAAGCATGAAAAAAATCACACCCTTAATTGATATAGATATGCCAGCAACACCCTCTGTATAGATGCAAGAATCCCCTTGCTGGCATGGCTTATGTCACTCATAAAGGTAGTTGAAGAAAAGACTCCTTTTGCCAATGTATTTTTCCTCTGGTATAGCTCAGTCAATAAAGCCTTTATATCATGGACAAGCAATTCCCAAATTTTCTGGAGTCAAGCCTTGTTAAGAAAATTGGCAATGCGCAATACCTCCCTGCATCTAGCTTCCTTCCTTAGTTCCACTTTGTGTCCCTCTTTTTGCTTCCTCTCTCTAGAGTGCTTGCTCTGTGGCTCCCCTGTCTCCCTCTCACTTCATGACTCCCTTCCTCTTTATAGGACTTTTTCTGTCTAGAGTCACTGAGACATAGTCCCCTCATATCTTCCAGCACTTCTGGTTGTGGTTGAACTCACTGGCTGGAAAACCTTGGTGCAAATTGTTACAGAGCCTCTCAAAATGAAAGCAAGGAAAGACTTCCCATGTTATCCTTTAGTTGTGTCATTCTCACCACTGACAAGATTGACAAGGACTTCTGGAGATCATCCTATCCATCCCATGGTCAAAGCAGAGTCAACTAGACTAGGTTGGTAAGGACCTTCTCTAAGGATCTTGGAATATCTTCAAGAATGGAGACAATGGAAAACTCCATGTTGGAACCAGTATCATTTAAACCATTCCCCCATGGAAAACATCTCAAAGTCTGCATAGACTCCAGCAGGTTTTTCTCATTTAGTTCCAATATCCTGTAACTGGCAGAGATACAATTATAGATAGAGAACATGCATGGGAGGAAAAAACCTAAAACCAACAAACAGAAGAGCCAAAAAACTAGCAAACTAGCAACCAGAGTTGAAGGTGCTATTTTGATAAAAGAAGAGATGGTTTAAAGGCAACCATCATTTGGGGGAAACTACTTCCTGTAGTTCTTCTATCTTTCTGGGTAGTCTTGAGTAACTGCTTCTTTGTATTGAGGTCTCTACCTGACCCTTAGTAAGCCTGAATCTGTTGATACTTCAAAGGACATGAACAGATCTAGCAAGAAGGACTTGATTCTTATTTTGCATTTTGAGATTTACTTTAACTTATTCTCAATGGGATAGCTTGCCAGACACACCCTAAGTCACTTGCTCTGGGCAACCTGATCTAGTTGGGGATNAGGCATATCATTCTGCTCACTGAGGTTATTCTTTTTTCTTTTTTTTTTATATCAGAGTCAAAAACTTACCAACTGCTTAGGAGTATGATGAAATCAGTATGAAACACAGAGTTGTGTTTACTTTGTAGATATAGTCTTATGAAGACATGCTTATCCCCTCATTCCTCTTTTTTTCTTTAACTTATTCTCAATGGGATAGCTTGCCAGACACACCCTAAGTCACTTGCTCTGGGCAACCTGATCTAGTTGGGGATGTCCCTGCCACTGCAGGGGGGTTGGACTAGATGACCTCCAGAGGTCCCTTCCAACCCAGATGATTCTGTGTGATTCTGTGATTTCAGGGAATGTGTGTAGGGAGAATGAAATCACCCAGTCAGAAGTTGGTTAAGATACCATTCTTTCAGCTGTGAGATATTTAGTTTTTGTAAGTGACTAGGAGTAGGTTAACATTTCATTCAAAAGGTGCAATCTTGCAAATAGCAGTCTTCCCAACAAGGCAGGGACAGCCATGCAGAGCAAATGGCCAGAGCTGGCTCAAATCTTAATACCACAAAAATTCAAGTTCTGGATTCTCCATCTATCTTGCCCCTAGAGCTTCTTCTTTCCTTGAAAACCTAAATTTAAAAAGAATTCTTGTAAGGTAAGGAAAGAAAGAATCTAGCACAGAAGAACTAACCCTATGCCTGCAAGAATCCCGAAAACAACATGAGTTGCTAATGCAGACTGTGATGGTAATTAAGTAGTAATAGCATTTTCATGTTTAAAGTATTTTTCTCTATCCTTCAGTTACTCATATCTACTAGACTATTTTTCTCATTAGAATTCTCAGTAACAGTAGAGAACTGCAAAATTCAGCTGAAGTGAATGGTAAAACAAGCTCAAATAGACCTATGATATTTTCTGGCACCTATTAGGTCTCAGTTCTGGTTCATCCTTAGTGTCATGCCATAGAAATGCTAAAAAGTCCTTAATTTGTACCACAGATATTTGGCCTTTAAGGCTACAAATACATATCATCTTGCACCTCCACTAAAAAAAAAATAAATAAAAAAATGTAAAATGTTAAGACTAAAAACAAGCCATGGTCTTAGTAACAGAGCTGCTACAGCATCACTAAAGCCTCTCCCTGCAGGAGAGAGGCTGCAAAACCAGCCTTAGGCCAGCTGTTTCCCCAGGAGCAGCATGGGACTGCCACAGAGATCCTAATCCAGAGTATGTTCATGTGTCCTCCGTGCCCTCTTAATGCTTCTCATGAAAGATGGGCATTCATTCATTCAGCAGAAAGTTACGCCAGCAGTAGATCAATGCAAACTGTGCTGTCTTCTAATAATTTTAATGCTAGATCATGATTGAATAAGACATCAGGTGGACTGCAAAGTATCATGTAACGCTGCCCTACTGTTAAGCTTTAATTAGTTGAGGCAGCATAGAGCCTCTGTGGAATAAGATGCTCATACTTCTTAGAAATTCAGACATTCTTTTATAGAAATATGAATTAAGAATAACTCTTTTTTTATATGCAAGGTGAAGGGGAGGAAATTAGGGCATGAAATCCTCACAGGACAGTTTATGAGCTTTCTCTTCCTGGTGGTGTTTGAAATAAAAGTACTCCCTAAAAAAGAGCAAAAAATTACAGTCTAGATAGAGCAGTATCAGTATCAGATACAAAAGTACCAGTAAGTTCTGTACCCTTTATGACACAAGTACAATGCATGCAATAGGAAATAGGAAAAGGATTTAAATTGCTTGTGTTTTGCTATTTCCTGCCTCTGCTGCTGCTGTTCTGTGAGATCTTTAATGATGCACTTCACTCCCTACCAAAAATGAAAACAAACTATGTATGCCATAAAAGTACTGTTTGTTTTAACTATCTGCAAAAGCATTTTGATCTGTGGATTAAAAAGCCATAAAAGAAATTGAATCTCAGACCTAAATACAGGAGGAAAACTGGAGGAGAGAGAACCAAAACTGTATACATTGGCTTGCCTAATTATGGTAATGTCTCCTGCAGCAAATTAGCAGTGGTGACATGGCCCTGCCTTAGATAACAGGGAACACTGCATATAAAATGTTGACCAATAATGAGATGGCATGAAGTATTAACACATTCTTACAGAAAAATGCTGTATTAAGTTTCTGTGTTGGAATTTGAAGTCTATGGATATGCATGATGGAACTATTTCAAATGAACAGCAGTTTATCCCAAGTATAGTCACTTCAGTTAAAAAATGAATGAGTTTGCAGCCATGTGGTGGAGAATAGTTAAAAATGACTGGAGTACTCTTCAGATTATTGAAGCAATCTAGGAAATCTAAATTGGTCTGCAGTGCCCGTGCCCAAAGCACCCTATTCACTTCCAAAATGAAGTGGTCTGAAAGAAAAAAAAAAAAAAAAAAAAGAAAAAGAAAGTGAAGCATTACATTTGGAAAGGATTGGAGTTCTGGGCATGCACTATGCTCAACAATTTAAAATTACTGGAGCACTTCAGTCTCTTTTTTTTTAACACACACTTTTTTTTGGAAGCAAATCAAAAAGCATTCTATCATTGTAGGCAAACTCATGAATTATTTAAAAACTGAACCTTATGT
Source organism: Bucco capensis (assembly GCA_013396975.1). Taxonomy (NCBI): domain Eukaryota; kingdom Metazoa; phylum Chordata; class Aves; order Piciformes; family Bucconidae; genus Bucco; species Bucco capensis. The sequence continues at coordinate 153,431 of VWZO01006088.1, forward strand.
AAAACAAAAGGAGGAGAATAATTAAAATAATAACACTAACCCCCTCCTGTTCCGAAACCTGCTGAAAGTGAAAGGGAGATGGAGAATAAAGTAGGCAAGAGAGGAAAAAAAAAAATCCATACTTTCATGAGATTAAAATGAATTGTAGGGATATCTCTGACCTGGTTTGTATGCTTTGCAGAGATCCACAAATCAATACACCTCTAGAGTGATAGCACAGTCTTGGGAATAGGCCACGGTGACCCTGTCTCCTCACCTTTGGCTACATGAACTTCCTTCACATTACAGAAAATACCTCTCTTCCTATCTGGTTGTCTCTGAGTGCCTGCTCCCTTAACAGTTGCACTTGCTCAGGATTTTTCTTTCTTTGGTGAGAGACATCTAGCACAGGACAATTCTAAAGGTTTTGTGGTGATTTAATCAAGGTTAAAGCTCCAGATCTACAGTGTGTTGGACTAAGGGGAACTTCAGCTTTCATTTAACATTTCCTACTCCCTGTAGCCAATGATAAAAACTTGGAAATGTGTCTCCAGGAAACTATAGACTCCAAATCCCAGCAGGCAAATAGTATGATCTCCCCCTTCTCACTCCTCCCCATGCAAACCATATTATTTTTAAAGCTCAGTATTTAGAAACCATCTTTGCAACTATGGAACATTTGGATCTGGCAATCTCCCTTTGCTTTGCCTCCCTCCTGGTATGCAACATTTCCTCATGAGCTAAGATTAAACTGAGAACCAGTAAAGGGTCCCCTGTTTGACCTGTGCTGCATTAGAGGCAGTGAGACAAGCCTGGATCTGGGAGTTGAGCCTCTCCAAGCATTGAGGCAGAGGCGTTGCCTCTCCCTGAGCGGCTGCCGAGGGCGAACATGCAGGCTGGCAGCCCATCACTGCGCCAGGAGAAATTGAGGGAGAGTTTATATCTGTGGGACTGAGGAATACTGTGGGCCCTGCTCCGAGGAAAGAAAGAGAGTCAGCTTTGCTGCCAACAAAATTAGGGCTGTCTTCCAGCATTCAGAAACGTACATACTTTTATATATTTGCCACACGGCTTTGCTGTGCAGCAGCACATGTGTTGTGGCTGTGCAATGCTGAGTGAAAAGAGCACCCAAATCGAGGAATGTTGTGGATAGGGAGATGGCACCAGGTGGCATTGGGTGGGTGATGGTACCTGAGGTCAAGGGAGACAGCTAGGAACACTCATCTGTCTGCCAAATAAAAGGTTTGCAGCTGATCACCTTCTTGCAAGAGCAGGAGGCCCCTGATTAGCACTTATCAAAGGTGCTTGGGAAGCCTTAGTCTTTATTTTCTTTCCCTGATTTTGTTATTGTCTGTACATGCCCTGGTGTTGCTATCCGCAACACAAAAGCCTTGATGGAGACCAGACCCCACTGAACCAGGCAATAAAACCATAGGAGATAATTGTAAAGAGCTTAGACTGAAATCTGACAAGAGGGGCAAAGAGTAAAAGGAATTAACATTATTATTCCAATCTCAAGTCCCCAAAGTCCCACACTAGTGTCTTAACTATAAAAGACATCCGTCCTCCTATGACTTTAGTCAACAGGGGAGCAACCATTGAAAAATCAGACCTGTTTTCCCACTGGTTTCCTGAAAACAACAACATAATTTCCTGCATAAACCTGTGCATAAAAAGAAAAAATTCTTTAAGAGGGGATCCTCCTGACAAACATGCCTATGGCTCATGAATAGCCTTGGAAAACAAGGAGATAATTTGGGGAGAGTCATTTACAAATGCAAAAGGAGGTTTTCCTTGCCATGACCACAGCCAGTATTTGCTCAGCAGAGAAAGCAGGTGACATGACAATCTGCATGCAGCCGAAAGCTGATGGAAAGCTTGTTTGTGCTCAGTGTGCTAGAGAAGTTGTTCGGGAACAGTTACGTAAAGATTAGCCCTGTAATGCTGCCAAATACTTTGTGTTATTATGTGCTGTGTTCGTGCCAGGCAGCCCCACATGTCAGAGTTGCCTCATAGGGCAGTTTTAACATACAGACCTACATTTTCAGAGCACTCAAAAGAATAAAAAAGCCATGAAGGAACCAATTCTGAACTCATTCACATGGCTGCCACCACTGATTTCTGTCAGTTTGTACCTGCCTGAGTACAACCAGTGTAGAACCAGAAAGGCACATCCACAGCATTTTGGAGATGGCTGCCCTCACCTCCCCTCCTTCCCCTGACCCATCATGTTCCCTCAGAGAATCCCAGCTGCATGGGTAAAAAAAAAAGTAGCAACTCAGCCATGTGGGTGCATACAAATTTAATGTTGGCTAAATAAGAAGGCTGTCTAAATAACACAATGAGCTCAGAGCGTTTCTTTTCTCTCTTGCTCTGTTTTCTTCACAAAAAGTTCATTCAACAATGATTCTCTACCCTTTAAAAAATTATAAATGAATGATATGTTCATGAAGGTGAGAGCAAAAAGCATTGACTGTAGCCAGGAGCAGCGCAGTCTGACACTCGGCAACCTCCCACATGCACCCTCCTCTCCCAGTGTACCTCAAGCTTCTTTCCAAAATGCTTCTTTCCATGATGCCCACAACCTTATGGAGGGAGAGACTTGCCACCAATATGGACAGGTATTACATGTGTGGGACATACCTGTCCTGGTAGGGAGTGGGTGTGGAGCCCAAGACCCAGAGGAAATCGTTGCTTTATTAGTCCATCTTTCACTAGCATTATGCAAGACTCGGTTACAAGGATACCACAGTCACTAAGGAAAATAAGAATCTGTCTGCAAAAATAAATATAGTCCTCTTTATCTAAACTAGTATCAAAAGGGGCACCATCTTTGTCCAAAGCCTGGACACAGCTACAACAGTGTAGCTTGCCTGATAAGAAAGGAGCACTACATAACCAAATAACCAACAATAATGACAATGTTTTGTATAGCCTTTTTTATGGGCAGGTTTCCAGTACTTCACAAAATAGAAAAATAGAAAGTCTCCCACTCATAATTTTTCTCTATCTCCACAGAATCACTTTCTCTTTCTTTTTTTTTTTTTTTTCATTTCAAATGTATTTTCTAGATTCATTTCTTTATCAGGTCTTCTATTTTTTTTTAACTTTTTCATTTCCATACTCTTTATTCTGACTTAGCTTCATTTTTTGACTTTTTGCAATTTAAATATCTCTATAGTTTTTCTAATGTTCTACTTCTTTTCATCACTTTATATTTCTGTATCTCCTTCTCTCTATTCTTTGCCTATCTGCTTGCCCTTTCTCTACATCTCTTCCTTTTTATTCACTGCCTTCTCTCTTTATCCCCTGTGATGGTGATTCTTTTCCTTCCCAGCTCTGTTTTCAAAGTCCTCTTCTCACATCCTGCTCCTTACTGTGATCATTTCACATGCCCCATTCCCTTTCTCTTCTCCTGTTATTATTACTCTTATTTATATAACTTAATGCAGTAGTGCCCAGAAATCTAATCTTGACTGCCCTTTCACCATCGCTACCACCATCACCCTTGTAAGTGACCTAGGTGTATTCCCCATCTCAAACACCTTCTCATTTCCAGCTCTTATTTTTCATGTTTGCAGACAGGGCCTGGCTGGCAGTGAGAATGTTAGGATTAGCTTGTCCTTGCTGGATGTTGGGAGAATAAGTTTTGGTTCCAAGGGCAGTCAGCCCTGGAGTCTGTGGAGAAGGGACCACACCACTTCATGATCTTTAGGAAGAAAGCCAGGTCATATATTGCAGAGTATTTGCCAGTAGTTTCAAAGGAGAGGAACTCCTCTAAAAATTCCAATTCCGTAATCAGGTTTTCAGGTGACAAAAAGAGACAAACCAAGCAGATTCCAGACTGTCTTCACTGACTGGATGGCTGTCACCAGCAATATTCTTCTCTAGGACTGCCATAAGGATGAAGACTACAAATGAAGGTTTAAAAACCAACTAAACGACAACAACAAAAAAACAAACCAACAAAGAAAAAAACACCCCAAAACATTGTAGAGCATTCTGGACTGCAGTAGGAATGTTTCAATCCACTTCTTAGCTGTGGTAAGGTACAGCCCTCGACTCACTTCCATTTGCCTTGAGTTGAAATTGAAAAGTGTTTTCAGACAGCAAACTTTGGCCTTAGAAAGCTGAATCTTTTTGTGGATTTCTGTGTCTTTGAGAAACTGAGCCTCAGAGCTCTGCTTTATGGGAATGGCTTCCAGGACCTCAACAGAAGAGAAAGTACCTGCTTTTCTCTAGAAGGATAATACAAAGATTATGATTAGTTGTAACACCACAAAAGGAACCCCAGCTAAGTGGGGCAGGTTGAACTTCCCTTACTTTGACAGACTGTATTGTGTGTCATAACTTTGAGAGGTCTTCAATCCAAAGGGCTGTGAAAGCCAGAGGAACAAAAAGAAAAAAGGGAGATGGTTGGAGTGACACAAGGAAAAAAAAGTGGCTGCAGAAACACTGATACATGGTGGGGAGGGAGAGATGTCACAAGCAGAAGGAAATTGAGAGCAATAAATTTGTTTAAAAAAAACATTACTTAAAGGAAAAAGATCCAAAAGCTGCCCCTGCAGTTACTGGGAAGTTTTATCTTCTTTTGATTTCTCCTTCTTTCACCATTTCTATTTCAAGGCAAATGGGTCATAACAGTGTGTGCTTTTTAGGTCTTTGGCCATGTACATGGTTATGACATGGTCAGAATATTTAGGACAAAATAGATAATAACATTGACATACACTACAACAACTTTTACATTTTCGGTCACTAATATGTATCCCAGAGAGGAGAGATATTAGGCTTGTTCCATTCCCAGATGCACATTGTATTAACTTGGCTAGTCCCACAAGCCTCCATCCTTTTCTGCAACAAATGATGGGTATTTAAACTCTTTCCGCACAAATCTGGGAGAATAAATCAGAAGCTTCTGCCAAATCTACACCGTCTGGCCAGTAGCAAAAAAAGATTTTTGATATCACAGTTTCCTTTGCTGTGTTATGTTGTGTGAGTTTCACTTGGGGATTGTAAAGGTCATTAAACTTCTTGGAGAGCGGATCTGCAGTCATCCCATGGACCAACACTATGGGAAGACTGCTTATTTTTTTTGTGGGGAAAAATGTTTAATACTAATACAACAGTGTTTGATGCCACCAGCAGAGATATGTATTCATGCTGTGCATCCTCAGCTGTATTAAAAATAGATCAAGAGCTGATTTTTTTTTTTATTTCAGAAAAAGAGAAAGAGAATGAAACTTAGTATTTTTGAAATGTCTGTAAATTTTTAAACATAAAAATCCAGCACCCCCATATCCTTAACTACCTGTAGCTCAAATTATTAACTTAGCATACAACATTAAACGAAACACAGTTATTATTGCACTCAGGAAATAGGGAGGGCTGAGTAAGGAGAAGGGAAATTAAAGACTATTACTTTCATGTACTCATTTTCTGACATAAAAATAAGAATTTTGTCTGTTAAACGTTGATGCCCACAAAATCATAGCCAGGTCTAAACATCTTAGTCATGGCAGGGGGGTAAAAAAGAGAATATTTGAGAATAATGTGAATTAAAAAGGCAAGTTAGTTTAAATTTCTGTTTGGTAGGGCCTGAGGCCTACAACTCCAATGGGAATACACTGTAGCTGGAGGGCTGATGAATGTCCTTAATGAAGTTGGACAACCTGGAATACATGCATAAAATGTTTTTAAATATTGATATGATGTCATTGTGTGTCTGAAGATATTGAAATGTTCATTTTCAGAGTTAGACAGGTTGCTTCTAATTTATTATGGGGAGGGGAATGATTATTTACATTTTTTAATGTAGCAATAAAACAATTATGGGATTTGGGGAGAGAAAATATATTCATGCTTCTCGGAGAGCAAAAATGTGTGTTGGGATGGAAATGACTTGTAGGAGCTTATAGCAGCAGGTATTAAGAAATAAAATTTCCCTTTTTCCTTTCTGGTAATGTAGGTAATACATTCATAAAGTGTGTAAAGTAAAAGGACCCTTTGACTAATGTTAATTATATTTAACCTGTTCTGTGTGTAGTAGAAGCAACAGTTTAAAGATATCACTTAGGGACGACTAACTCACCCATATATTCTGGATGTGTCTATTATAACATTTCCATGACATTGCCTGGTTCTCAGAACAATTCTTACCGTGGAGAAGAGGAGACATGGTGTTATAATGGTACGTTCAGTTCTGTTGTGATATGAAAGTTTTTACGGAGAATGCCTCAGGGCACCTGTCTGCCTCGTGTGTTCGGTATTATGGCTGTATAACACACAGGGGTGGAAATGTATTAAAGGCACAGCCATTGCAGCCTGCTGGAGGTTGCTGGTGCTAAGGTCCAATCCTTATGATCCCCAGACTAACCTGAAAAAAAAAAAAAATTCTTTTCAAAAATTGCCTAGGATACTTTTTTGACTTGTTCTTTTGTTCCCAGCTGATATGCATCCCTACATGCAAAGAAAAAGAAGATAGGTTACATTTCAGCTCTAGTTCAACTTGGAGCAGCTCCCTTATACATGGAAGCATTTAGGGGTTGATTTTCTCTAAAACCAAAGTTCAGCACTGTCCATGCTTATGCTACATGCTAACAAGCAGGTATTAAAAGCACCAAATTCACCACAGAGGCAGTCACTTTTTTCACAGAGTACATAGTAGCATCAATTTTTGCTGTAGGATCCTTATAAAAGATGAAAAATGCTAATAGATTAGAACAGATTAGACAAATTCGTGGAAGACAGTTTAAGTCTGGATATAACTCTGATTCAGGAAATTGCTAAACCATTGATTGTAAAGGAAAAAAAAATCACTTTATATGTCTCCTGTTTCTTCTGTTTTTCCCCTAACCATCCATTCCTGCTAATACCAGAGAGTAAACAGCAGTAGAGAGGCTACCTCTTATGAAGGTGTACAATGTACACACAACCTTTGAATGTGTATTAGTTCATCTTTACTAGCTAGTCCCTGAGAAGTGAGCTGTTTTCCTGGCATTCTTGACCCATTTCATCTAAACAGGAGCAGCTGCCAATAGAGAGTGAGTTAGAGACTAAAAACAGCAGACAGGATGTGTCTCTACAGGCTCACTCTTGGTGCATGCACGTGTGAACCTCCATGTGCATATTCACAGGTTAGCCCAATCCCCCAGTCCTTGTTTGTGCATCCTCAGCTTCCCCAGTCTATTTCATTTCACACCGTGTCCCAGCAAATATTTGCTTCTTAGGTTTTGCAACCCATGTGTCACAGCCATTTGAAACTAATTTCAATTAATGGATCAGATTTCATGATGATTCCAGCTACCCTCTTTTCTGAAATGATTGCCTTGGAAGGAGCAGTGTTTGGATCTCAATTTGGTAATCAAATAGCCAAACTATGTGATTAGAGTATATCAAATTAGACACTGTTCACCAGCTGACACCCCCAACTAATGCCTCCTGCCACTAATTGACTTTATTTCCACTTCCTTTAATGTGGCTACCTATTTTCAAGCTGTTAACTGGATTTACATGCCCTTCAGCTTAGTCTTTTTGATAAACATCCTGTCCCTACCAGCATCTCTCCTTCCACCTCTCTTTTCTCTTTTGTCTTGCATAAACCTCTATTCTTAAGTTTCATCTCCAAATAAACAGGCAGTATCATTTGGGTCATTATACAATGAAACATTTTGTTAAAATTCAGTGTGAGAAGGCAGGTGAGCACTGCCTTTGAGTAGAAAGGTGTCCCCAACAGAAACAAAAGACCTAGGCTGGCTGAGGGTTCATAGCAGGAGGTCAGAACTCTTTGAGTACAGGGAGCTTCCTAAAGTTCACCCACTCAGGCTTGAGAAGCAGAACATGGTTGGCAACAGAGAATCATGCCTGACTCATGCACGTCCTCACTTCAGCCTCATTTAACATGGCAAAAATTATCACCTCTCTGTTCTGGTTTGAGTCTACCACCCTAGACGACTCAGGTGCTCAACCTTCAGGGAGGGTAGAGGCTCAAAACTCTCCTTTTATGCATTTGCTGTTAATTAGGTACTAAATACCTTAATCATGCACCTGCCTTGCTTGGGTCTTAGGCCCTGCGTAAGAGGGCCCAAGCGTGGTGTGGGAGTTTCAGGAGCTGATTTTCAGTTTTATACTGAATATGATGTGTATGGAATGGATTACCTTGTTGGTCAGTTTAGGGTCATAACTCAAACCAGGACACTCTCCTACACCTGCCCCTTGCACTGCCCCTGTGCACAGAGCAAGCAAAAGGCAACCTAGAAGAATTAACCTCAGCTGGGACAGAGCTTTCTTGCCCCACAGCATCAAGGTACTTCTCTGTGTAGGAATGTATAATCTGTTCCACCTTTGCCCAGCTACCACTATATATGCTCCAGGTTATGTAACACAAACCAGAGCAATTCCTAGGCACCTGTAAGCAGCACAAGCACATCTGAGAATGCTATGCTCCTCTCCAAGTTGTCCTGAGTAATACAACAGCCTTGCCTCTCTGCTGGTAAAAGACAGGTTGGTTATATATACAGTTTGGATCAGACTATTCCCCATATTTGGCTTAAGACTTTTTAGGTTAATGTATATCACTCACCACTTTTAGAAAGTTTGACTATGCAACATACTTTGTTAAGAAAAAATCTGTATGTTATCATCATTCACTGCCAATATGGGGTACTAAAATATTGTAACATTTCTAGAACAAAAATGTGATTTTAGCTCTGTAAAACTGCATTCACAAAACAGAAAAGTAGCATTATTTTAATACTATTAAAATTGAAGGAATAAAGTTTAATTAATTTATTCAGCTGAAAAATATTATCTAAATAGAATTGTAATTCAGAATAAGTGTAAATATGTTTTGATTCACATTTAACTTTTTGACACTTTTGTAGCACATACAATTCCAAAAGTATTTGTTGTATTTTGTTTCTTCTTTTATAAAGCAACTGAAGAGCAAAATTCTCATCCCTAAGCTTCCTAAGGAATTGTGTTTGCTCAGCTGGTCTTTTATATCTGTAAAAAAAAAAAAACCAAACAAACACATCTTTAATTGTTTTCTGCTAATCAGGAATCATCATTAGATATTATGGACAATAGGATTTGTCTGAAGAGCTGAAAAAAAATTTAGAATACATTTGCAGGCCTGATTTAAAAATCACATACTATAATATATATTACAGCGTATTGTCTAGGCTGCCTTAGAAGAAATCATTGATACACTGAGTAAGCCAGCACTGGCCTTGATAGAATAGCTTTGGCACAAAAGAAATAATGCAGTAATGCACTCTCAAAATGAGAGCTAATAGAGAGCAACATAATGGATATTACCCAGGATGTAATACCCTTATTCTCATATATACCACTTCATTCACATCAGGATGCAGACAAGCTCAAAGGAGAACTTATGGGAGGAAGGGGCGAGAGTTTTTTCATGAAGCGATGAATCTGATTCACGAACGAAACCTCTCAGGCCCAAGTGCAAGGTACAGATTCAGCAACACTGGGTGTGACTTGTAAGGAACTCTCTCAAGCTAACCAGTTTTGCAGCACTCCAGATTTGCCCTTGAGTTTTGCTTCTCTACCGCTCCCTTCTCATCTTAAACAGGAAAGTCCCATATTGGTAAGTGCCTGAGGGCAGTAACCCTAGAGACAGATCTGAATTGGTTCAAACAACTGTTGTTCACTCCTGAGAAATTCGGCTGGATCTGGGTAATTTAGCAAGAGAATGTTTGGAGGGTTTTTCCTCACGTTCGTTACACTTACTTGTGTTGCCCTTGTGCAGCAGCACCACCACACTATAACTTCAGTGGAGCACAACAGCTCCTACCCTAGAGCTTGCAGCAAGTGTTCCTGGCCAAGAAATGTGAAATTACACTGAAATGGAGAAGGGCAGATTTCTTAGTGTCTGTAAGTTCCTATATTTTGCTTTTTTATTTTTTTTTTTTTGTCTCTCAATATCTTTTCTGCAAAAAACTCAGATTTCTGAATCAGCAACTTCAGAATCTTCGTTTAAAATTGTCATTCATTTACACCCTTTCACAGAAACATTTTCTTTGTGTAAGTATGTGTGTGTGTGCCTATATCCCCCCCAACTAGACATGATCTGAATCTCTTCCATTGTAGGACAGAGGTCTGCATCTCTCTTGTCCTGCATCTTTGGGCAGGCATTTACATCACTGGGATGCAGACACTAAACATTACTGTTGTTAGCAGGCACTACCTTACACCCATGCTGCACTCACCTAAACAGCTACATAAAATGCATGGCAAAAGAAAATCATCCCCCAGGCTTCTGGGCAAAGTACATACCTCTCAATTCTGCCATTGATTTGTCAGAAGATGTATACTCAAGTAGATAGTTCAGAAGAGGATCCTTTAGGAAGAGTGTGGTCAGATTGACCTCACTCTCACTGAGCTGACAGCCTGGTGAAGAAAGTTAAACTGAATATCAAAATCATCAGCAAAATCCTCCTCTTTCTTTGATTGTACAGTTTAAGAGGAGCCATTCGAGCTCAATTTATTCTCTACACAGGAACTTCATTGATTATCTCAGACATTCATGCAGGAAGGAAGATGAGATAAGAAGAAAGTTCTTTTTTTTTCTTTTTTTTTTTTTTAAGTGATTGCAAGATGGAGAAAACTGCTTTGTGAGTGTAATATATACCATAAAGTTCCCTTTGTGTAATCTGCTACTGAAAAGTGAGAAGAGTTTACATTTTCTGAACAAAAGAAGCATTAGAGATGGGCCGATGATTACTGAGGGCAGAGATATGAATACTATTAGGGTATATATTCAGATATAAGATTGGCATACAAAAATAAGTTTTCTTCGGGAAAATATTGCAGAGGTTCTCCCATTGTCTTGTACTGTCAATCACCAGCATTGGGAAGAAACATTAATCACTATTCTTCTTTTTTTTTTTTTTTTTTTTTTTTTTTCCAGAGGGCATTCTGGTTTGATCTCAGGCTATCAACCATAATGGAGATTTCCACTGACTTAGTGAAGGAATCAATTCTGATTCAAGACTGCTGCCACAAATAGAGATAGGTGTTCATTTACGTTCTACCAAAGTCAAATGAACATGCCATCAGTCCTACTCTGGTGGAGAGGGAACTGTGAGACTGCAAATCTGAAGCCCAGGAACACACAGACAGACGCACTGGTTCATGCACTAGTAGATTACTAGAAAGGGTGAGGAAGCAGTTATATTTTATCTGAACTTTCATGGTTGTACTATGAATTGAATGGCTTAAGTATAAGCACACCTTGGGAGGGTCTCAAGTCAGTAGCATAAATGCAGTTACCCCTTCACAGAAAACATCACACTTCCTAAAGGAGTCAAGATACACACTTTCATATGATGTCAGTTCTTGTGCATTGATTGATGAAGGAACTTAAAGTTTATAGATTTCTTGGGTCCATTTACAGAGCACCAAAAATCTTCAAAGACAACCTCCTATGTAGGCAACCTTTTATGGGCACACACTTCATAGGAGCTGTTTCAACTGAGGACAGCTAATCATTGTATGGGAAGAAAAGGGGAAAACAAAGCTCAGTCAAAATGCCTTTGGGCTTTTCTGATCTTGATACTGCTCTGTGACATGTGAAATTTATCACTCATGAGTGGTACTAAAAAGTTACAGTTTGTGTGCTTTTTCAGAACACCTCTGATGAAAACAACTGAGTATTGGCACGATGTCCCCTAGAATAGCTGCACCAGATAAATAGTTGCACCACAGCCCTTGATGCCTAGCTGAGCAGCCTTTAAGCCTCCTTTACAAAACACCTGGAAAGAGAGATAATCTCACCCATAAAGTAAAACAAAGAGCATCATTCCTGCCCCAGCTAGACAAATCTGAACTAAACCAGTAGAATCATTCTTACTTCACATGTCACTTCAACAGTGTCACAGCAGAGCTGGTTGTAGCTACTTAAGGAAGTAAAAGCGTCAAAAGCAACTGGAATTGTGCCCCAGGGAGGAGCTAAACAGATCACTATGTGTACCATCTCATCTATATCTGCTTATACTGGTGTTAGATTTTGTTCTAAGTATAGTCTATAGAGCACAGAAGTGAAGGTTTCTGGTATTCAAATATCCTCTCTTACATTAACCCCTTTGACTTTGGACAAATCTAATTTTTTTTATTCCTATCATTTTTCTTCACAAATGCAAATAAAACTATACAGCCTAAGTCATAGAAATCATAGGATGGTTTGGCTTGGAAGGGAAATTAAAGGTCATCTAGTTTCAACACCATGAAAGGGATCCAACCTGGCCTTTAACACTTCCAAGGAGGGGTCACCCACAACTCCTTTGGGCAACCTATTCCAGTGTCTCAGCACTGGAACAGTAAAGAATTTCTTCATAATATTTAATCTAAACCTACCATTTTTCAGTTTGAAAACATTACCACTCATCCTACCACTACATTACTAGATAAAGTGTTCCTCCCTATTTTTGCTGTAGGTCCCCTCTAAGCAGTGGAAAGCTGCTAAAGGTCTCCTTGAAATCTTCTCCAGGTGGAACAACCTCAACTGTCTCAGCCTGTCCTCACAAGGGAGGTCCTCTGCCCCCCTGGTGATTTTTGCAGCCCTCCTTTGAACGTGCTTGAGCAGGTCTATGTCTTTTTTACACTGGGGACCCCAGAATTGAACACAGTATTGCAAGTAAGGTCCCACCAGAATGGGGTAGAGAGGGAGAATCACATCCCTCGACCTGCTGGCCACACTTCTTTTGATGCAGACCGGGATGCAGTTGGCCTTCTGGGCTGTGAGCACACATTGCTGGCTCATATTCAGTATTCCATCCAATAGCAACCCCTAGTCCTTCTCCACAGGGCAGCTCTCAATCCATTAGCTGCATAGACTGTATTTGTGCTTGGGATTGTCCTAGCCCAGCTGCAGGACCTTGCACTTGGCCTTCTTGAACTACATTTAGTCATACAGTCATGTCCTAATTGGGCAAATATTTGTATACTGCTACTCATTTTAACCACAGATTTATGCAGAAGTAGTACTTCCCAGAAAGAGCTTGTAGAAAAGCTGTATCGTGACACACATTTTGAAAGCTCAGTACAAGGTAGAATATTCTTGTTTTGCATTTTTTCTGGCACATTCGTGCAGGGTGGGATGTTTTCTAATATTTATTGTCTCTCAAACATTCTGAAGCTGACAAATCAAGCATTATGAAATAGATACTTAAAAAAATTACTCAGCTGCTAAACCAATCACTGTAGGTTGCAGCTCAAAATGAAGTTGGAAACCTGCACCTTTTAATAAAACAATCTGCTTGAGAGCTGATGATATTTGGTTATGGAATTTATCTGTAAATATAATTAAAAATTCAATGAGAGAGTGCTCTGAACTGAGGGGTAAATATTCAGCACGATGCAGAGTGCTCAAGCTACATGATTCCCATTATCGTTAATGGGAGTCCTACAGCTAAATCCCTAAGCATCACGCTAAAAATTTACCCCCTAGTGTTTGCAGATGGAACAAAAGGATTATTGTACATACCAGCAGAAAATAAAGTTACCACTGACATTTTGACCAGAAAGCTTCCATCAGAATTGATCAGTGAAAGATTTAGCCTACTAATTCCCCCTTGACTGTTTCTTTGGGGTTTTTTCCCTACTAAAAAGGAATTCTTGATTTTTAATTCATTTTTATTTACTGGTTTTCACATTGTTATATCTCTCAAATTCCTCTCCTTCTGGCTTCCTATCAGAATACTTCTCTCTGCTTCACCCCAGGCTTCCTGGCCTCAGTGTTCATGATTTCAGGCCCCTGAACCTTAAACATAATGGCTGTAAGGACAGAAAAATAGTATATATGCCAATGACCTTTCAGCTGCATTAACTGACTGTGTAAATTTACCCAGCAATAATAAGCTGCAGAGGACTTTGGGGGTGACTAAAAAGCTGAGGGGAGGGAAATTCACACAAGCAACTTCATTCTTACCTGGTTTGTGCCTTCTGCTCTTCTTGGATTGGGGCTACCAGCAGTCAGGTGTCTTTACCCGTGTTGAAAGTGGCATTTAAAAATCATAGAAAGATTAGAGTTGGAAGGAACACTTAAAAGTCATCTAGTCCAACCCTTCTGCTGCGAGCAGGGACACCAATAACTAGATGAGGTATCTCAAAGTCCTCTCCAGCCCGACTTGGAATGTTTCCAGGAATGAGGCATCCACCACCTCCCTGGATAACCTGTTCCATTGCCTCACCACCCTCATTGTGAAAAATTTCTTCCTTATACTGAGGAGTTTAAGCCTGATCCCACAAGAAGATTTAACAAGCATCCTTAATTATGTATGGACTGGAGCAAAAGAATGCAATCCTTTAACTTTTTCAGGTGTTTTTGGATAACATTTTCTTAAATAATGGAAAAAGTGCTTCTGATCCATCTTTTAAAATGTAAACACACACACACATACACATACTGAAATGAGAGGAAACCTCTACAAGTATAATTTCCATTCTTGATTTCATTTATTCTAACTCAAAAATAGCCAAAGAGATTTGTTTATCTGTTGCAGACTGTGCTGCAGTCCTGAGTGAATTTTTACAGGTGAGGTTTAAAGCCCTCAACAATAGGGGCTTATAATGGAAACACTGATAGACCGTTATTATAGTGCTGGTCACAAATACAATGCAATTTCATTTTATATAACATTCTTCATACAAAGTATCACAAAATGTTTTACAGTAAGCATCAATTGCAAGCTAAAGCAAAGGGAAAGAGAATTTAAAGGCAAAGGGGAAAGAATTCCTTACAGGATAAAACAAATAAAAAAAGCCACACTTTCCTGTAGAAAGTTCTTATGAGGCTGAGAATACATATATAAAATGTATCCTTCTCTCCAAAATTCAAGATTTCAACTCTTAGTTCCTCACTTAATATACACTTGAGGCTCTACTACATACCTCAGCAAGGATATTCATCAAATATTCTGGCAGGATCAGGCCTAAACTCCTAAATTGTCATTGATTTTAGCAGGGCTAAGGACATCTGACAGCTTGTAGCCTTGTAGCCCAAACCCAAGAAGAGCAGAAGGTGCAAACCAGAAAAGAATGAAGTTGCTTGTGCAAGTTCCCCTCCCCCTCAACTTTTTAATCACCCCCAAAGTTCCCTGCAGCATTTTAGAGCTGGGTAAATAATACAATGAAAAAGTGCCTACATGACACAAGCCACATGGGCACAGACAGCTATTAAAACTGAAATGATTTATTTTGTAACAATCCGAGGTAGCACACTTTTAACTCTAGGTATAGCAACCCCTCCATTTCTGTGTGCCTCATTTGCATAGGTAATTGACAGCTTGTTAACAGCTCATTAGGAACACTGAAAACCATGTGACAGATACAAACCTAGTGCTAGAGGGGAGAAAATCTGTGAATTACAGTATATTGAAAACTCAATCAGATTCAGAATTACAGGTCACAAAACATGTTGGTTATTTTATTAGGCTAAAAAAAAAAAAAAAAAAGGTTACCATACCATTTTTTGACATGTATTTTTGAGCTAGCAGGCTACAAGGTAATTAATTAAGAATCTGATTTTGATGTGAGCTACTCTCCACTGCCAGGGGTAGGTTTAGGAATGATACACAGTTGGTACAGTAGGACAAGTAATAATTGCTGAGAAATTTTTAAAACATTAAAAAGTCTTGATATGGTATTCAGTTCTGGTTTTGGAATATTTCTTTCTCAAAAAAGCTAGTAACTTAACAGGCACTGCAATTTAATATTCAGTAACTGAGAAAAATATGAGGAGTAATTTTATTTTAGTCTATAAAAACAAGATAAGTGTTCTGATTCGCACACTCTTACTATCCGTAAATTTTGATGATTTTTTTTTTAAGGACATTTGAATATAAACAGTGCAAATAACAGTTATATCAGCAAACCTACTTTTTGTATTAAACACACATACACCATAATCTTGCTTTTCTGGCACTGCTAGCAGAAATACACTAACCTGTAAAAATAAAATGATCTTCTTGCAAAAACTCTCTTTTTCCTTGAAACCTGAAATGGATTCCCTGTAACTCAAGTGACATTGGCTAATGAGGACAGAGCTGGCCAACTGCATTTTATTCTGTGGAGGAAACCAGTAAGCTGTATGATTTCAGATCTTCTTCTTTCAGCTAACAGTAGTTTATAGATTCTTCTCTCATCCTTCTGAAAAACAAACAAACAACAAAACCAAAAAACAACCTGTCAAAAAAATGTTACCAGATCTAAAAACATGACTATTTAGCAAATGGAACAACGATGTTAAGGCGCAGGATTATCAAAATCCCCTTGTACTTGCTCATACAGAGGGTTGTGCTGTATCAGTTCAAGAGGTGCAACTGTTGCAATATGGATACATATGTTATTTAGATTAGTCCCATAAAAATAACTTTTGATATAGTTTCTTATCTGAAATAGTGAATCTACCTCTGTACTATGAATATAGCCATATGACTACAGTGCACTGGCTGGTGGGGATAAAACTTCCTTCTGTAGACATGGCTTAAGAGTGATTAAGGAATCCATGATATGTGATACAGTAAAAATTGCTTTTGTAAGTAACTTATGCACTTTTGAAAGCTCCATCTTTAGTCTTCATTATGAAAAAACCAATAGGGCTATTGTGTCCCCAGCACTAATTACACCAACTCCTGCAGCAGTGAAGTTACGCTGTTGTAACTACAGCAATATAAACTTCTAATGCAGACATGCTCCAAAGCTATAAAGATGTACACAGTACAACTGACCCCAGATTTACACTGAGCCTAGGCAAGGCTTGATTCACATACACTGTAGAAAAATTAGCTCATTTTTTGCCCTTGAGCTCAAATCAGCTGAGATGTGTTTTCCAAAGAGAAAGTCAGTACATGACTGGTGGAAAGCAATGTCAATAGAAGAACAATAAAAGTTCAAGATTATAATTGACCACAGCCATCAATATCGTGGCAAATAAAAGAGATGGGAAACTCAACACAGGTGAGAATAAGGTAAAAACAGAGAAACAGGTAAAACCTTGATACTCAAACAAAAAAAATAATGCATTTTATTTGTATACTCTTTTCTTGGAACATACCAGGACAAAAAAAAAAAAAAAGGCAAATACTGTATTTGACAATAGATCTCATACCAGAGTACTGAGCTAAAAGTCTTAGCGAAAGGGCTTGATGGTGGGATTTTCCCCATGCCCTGTATATGACTTCAAAAGCAATTTTCTTTGAGGCCCAAGCATTGCTTTTACCTTTTTTGTGTTTTTTTTTTCCCCTCCATGTTTTCTCATGTGAGAATCCCACTTTGATTTGGTTCCTGCAGGGCAAAGATAAACACTGAAAATCAGTAACTAATCTTCAAAATGCAGATCACTTTCCAGTTAGTCTGAGCTGAATTACAGCTGAAATTCTGGGAATATATTCTTTTTCCGCATTAACCACTCAGTCAACCCTTATAAGCAGATGACATGATTAAAATGAAGTTTGAACTTTTTCTGTAGATTAATTCTCTGACTTATGACAAGAGTCTTCTAGTTTTCATTAACTTAAGTGCCATTTCCTTAGGACTCTTATTTTTACAATTTCTAATATACAGCTTTGTAATGACCTGGTCTCAGGAACATATTATGCTGTATTTCCCTTTCTTCAGTCCTCGGGCATGGGTGTACAGGATTTTCAGAAAAGGAAAAGGGCTGCTTCACTTTGGCTTCCAGCTTGTGAGCAGATAAGATACTGGATTTTGCTACTGAGAGTGCTTGATGGTCAACCCATAGCTGCAGTCCCCTCTCTTGTTTAACGAGAGATCAGGTTTCAGTGTCACTGGCAAAAAGTCTCCAGCTCATTAACTGTTCCCTGTTCTTGTAGCACATCACCCTTTCTTACAGACAGTGTTCTGCCCATCACTTCACACTGCTGCTAACTAAAGGTGCATTTCCAGAGTACCAACCCAGCACAAACAAGCTGCTTTGCCATTCAGGTAGTTCAGTACTATACTTGAGGGAATAAAAATTACCTGAAGTCCCCTTTAGGAAACAAAAGGTAGAGTTTTAGCTCTGCACCTGTGTGGCACTATTATTAGCATCTGTCCTCTGGTCTGTTTGTACAGTCCTTGCTGTAGTGGCAAGTACATTTGCTTGCCAACTTTGTTCTAGTTTTTCATTTTCCAGCTGTGATCTTAGGGTGACCTTAATCGCGAGAATAAATATCAGAATAATATCTAGTTTTTCCTCTTTCCTAACCATATGACTTCATATATTTGAATATTGACAACAAAAATAATTAAAATATATCTCTAAAGTTAACTTGTGCTAACTCTTCTAGTGCAGCACTAAGTAATACAAACAGCTATATACAGGTTTCTAAAGGGTGATACTCCCTGCTGCCAGTTTACAGGACAGTTACTGAAGACATCTTTCCTTTTTTGCATGGTTGACTATACATGTTAGTGACATTGTGTATTTTTAGCTCAATGCCCAATGCACTTCCACCAGGTTGCAAAACTATGTCTGGCCAGGAAATCAAAGGAAGGAAAATGCACGTTTAGAAACAATGAATTCATGCTTGCAAGTGCATTCTTTAGGTATCCAACTTCTTTTAAGCTAGACAGCTTTAGACACCTCATGCTTTCCTAAATATTCTTCCTGTTTAAACAAATACTGTAAATAGCTGTAATATGTGTAAAGGGGATAAAAAGCTTCTTCAAAGCTTCGGAAATAAGACTAGACTTCAACATTGACTGACAAATAGATAATGAACCAAATGAGTCCTTTCTAAGAAGATCTGACCATTCACATTTGCAAAAGTCATGAGATATCTTGCAATGTCAGAAGTCACATTTTGAGGTTTGCATTTGGGGTTTTGTTTTGGGGGAGGGGGAATTTAACTGCTGAGCAAGTTTTGCATGTGTTATTTTATAAATTATGACAATATCACATCAGGTTTTCAGAATGACATCCTACAGATGGTCCCCATTTTGACTCTGAACAACTTGCAAAGTACAGCAACTCTTTCATTAAATCTGAAATGAAAGTGTAAATAGAAAGGCTGTGTTCTGGGAATGAGAACAGTATCTCCAATAAATCATTTAAAGAAAACCTCTTTGAGTTGCTGTATCTATATAGGTAATAGGCAGCAGGTAAGTTGAAAACAAAATCAAATCCAGTAGTGACATTTTCTCTAGACTATTATCTTTCTTTCTGCTGCATTTCTACTGGACGTTGCTTCTTATTTAAGATTGTTTTACTTATAAGGTTCTAAGAACACCACATAGGAAAGAACAACAACAAAAAAAAGCAGAAAAAAATGCCAGGTTCCAAATAAGCTGCACATAGGGAAGGGCTGTGAAAGTATGCCTCTGAAGCAGTCCACCCACAAGTGTTCAACATGGTCCTGAAAATGTAAAGGGACTGAAATACTCACTAACATAACTGGTTGGGTAAATGCTTATAAAGAAATAGAGAGATTTTTAAACATCTTTCCAGACTTTGAAAACTATTATCCCAGAGAAACACCACTAGCACATATAATACATATAGAGATTTGAACACATTTATGTATTTTTAATTTTTTTAGTAACTTGCCCTATAGGTGCATGTTATTGTACTGCAAAATATGGCTGGAATATAATATTGTTTTTATCCACAAACTTCTGAGCCACTGCACTAAAGTTCCCCATGCCTCACTAAGCACCACAGGGGCATGTAAAACAAAAGCAGATGGAGCAGGCACATGCATATATTTTATATATATTAACACACAAAAAAAAGCCAAACAAGTTGTTGCCTTTTGTACATTCAAACCAAAACTGAGAAAAGTAACTTAATTCCTGAGACAGATAGCATCATTCAGGATAGGATTCTACATCTTTACCTCTGTTTTAGATACTTTTTTTTTTCAAGCTCCTTTCCTAACTAGAATTGCAATAGCAATAGTGGAATTCACCATACCAAAGCTACCCACTGACTTGAAAAATTCAGTAACATGCATATTAAAAAATATCTGAGAATAATACTATATTTTTATGTCATGTCTGTGTGGTGGGCATGTATGTCTGGCTCTCTCCAGCAATTTGGTCTTAGAAATTCAAAACTAATAACTCTACTAGTTACTGTCTTCTATCAAATAAGTTATTATTTCAAAATATCACTTCTTTATCAATGCTGGCTTTAAAAATGTGTTTTTAGGAATGGATGTGTTTATATGGATGTCTGTACGAGTGTGTGTCTGCACATGTCTGTATTTCTGCACAGAAATACACAAAATCTCTGCTTCAGATACAAAGCTACAGAAACACATTTTTTATGTAATCTACCTGTAGGTTATATACCACAGGCAGTTCCCTCAGTTACTCTGGAGTAGTTACAAGCTCTGTCCTATGACTACGCTGCTGATGGGCTACCACTTTTTTTAATACATGTCTTTGATTCAGAGGAATCTACAACAAAGTTCCTGGGCAATTCCTAATGACATCATAAGATCTATCTTGTCATAAAACTCTTGTCATCATTTGCTGATTTAGCTGCCATGAAGGGGAAGCATATTATGGAAACTGACCTAAAACTGGAGGATTAGGTCCTGTGAACATTTCAGAGAGCATAGATGACTGGACTGGAATATCTCTCTCCAGAATTATTCTCCCCACATCACAGTCAAAAGTCCTAATAGTGCTGCAGTATGGAGTTAGTCCTCTTTAGGATTTGTTTTCAATCTCTGCTTTCATTAGGAATATGTCAAATTAAAGGTCATTTACCCTCACCTGGGAATTCTTTGTGTATGTCTCAATGAAACAGTTCAAAACTCTGTCCTTTTCCACTTCCATTTCATTCAAGTAATGACAGGGTTAAATTGCTAATAGAGGTTTCATGAGGTCTGCCAGAGCCCACTCTCCAACACTTACATCTGTTCAACAATTATTACAGCATTTTTGTCATAAAAAATTCAACACCCTGAGTGTCGTGCTAGCAAAACCTGAAAATTTATGCAGTGAATAGAATAGCTAATTTCTCTGAGGAAATGCAGGGGGAAAAAAATTACAGATTTAACTTAAATTCTCAAGTACTGTAGAGCACACATCTGACTCTCTCTTTAGGTTTTGTCACCACGTAGCATAAGCAGGAATACAGCCTACAGTAGATCAAAAAACCTTTGCAAAGCAAATTTATGCCTTCGAAGAAACAATGTTTAAAACTCGGAAGGGGGCTGTACTGGGTTCATTGTTTTACCTCACAAAATCTCATTTAAATAATAAATTATTCAGTTTACTCTCAGGATAGGGTTATTCTCTCACTACCACTTGCTGTTACAGAGTGAACCGCACCCTTCACAGGGTACAGGTAAATGACACAGATGCAGAGGCAAAAAGCCAACAAAAAAACATTCTTTCATCTCATGAACTTTGTGTCAGACTGCTTTATGTTTTCAGTAAAAGGAAAAAGAAAACAGAACCTGCCTCACTTCTCCATAAGGTTAGGAATATGAGTTTTATGCTAAAACTAAAGCTGTCTAGTTAAGATGCCAGTGGACTGGAACAACATGCTAGAGGCTATAGCCTTCTATTCTCAAGGGCCAAACTCTTACTTCCAGTACCAGTGGTTCAGCCATAACAATAATTGCAGCCACAACAAGCAGGGAGCTCTTTCAGCATCACAAAAGCAACAAATAAAACAAATGGTTTGGGAGCAGAGGGAGGTCATTTTCAAAATGTAAGGTGCGAAGAGGACACTGGCCCAAGTGAGGATGAATACTGCACATTCCCTTTCTTCTGGCTATATCTGGCTGGCATGACAAGAGCTGGGCAAATGCTGCCGCAGAAGCATTCATATGTGAGTCCAGATAAAAACTGCAGATTGGATCAAAGGATATTTACAGGCATTTTTGCAGTATTTCGCAAACAATGTTAGCACAACAAGCTTATGAAAGTACATGCTCAATCAAAAGTCTGTAGGAGCTGGATCTGCTAGACCAGTTTTTCACTTGGGCATCAGAAATCACAGGCACAAACAGTCATATCCCTCAGATAGTTCATAGGGCCTCGTTCAGTAGTGGTAGAAAAAGTATCCAGAAAAACTTTGACATTGGAATTAAGCACTAGACCAAGATTTCAAATAGCCAACATACTCAAAAACAAGATTGGCAATTCTTAAACTGCCAGGTGATCAGATTTCCCATGGGTTTGAGGTATCCCCTGTAAGTGAAGCATTACAGAGCACCGGGCAGTGTCCAAGCTTCAGCTGTTTGCAGCAACTCAGTTGAAAAGCCACTTCTCAAAATGGAAATTGCTTCTAGTCCTGCCTGTTTTCCAAGTACCAGTGATGTCTGCATAGGAACTGCCACATTTAATTCTTATTTACTGTTATGTTTTTGTTGATGTGCAGATTATTGATCCGACTGCAAAGAGGAAAAATGTGCATGAAAACCAAAAATTTTGCTTGAATAAGAATAGTTTTCACCCCAGAAAACAGCAGCTAGTGCTAGCACAAGGTCAGGCCACATATGCTTTGTGAAGCCATTCACTGTGTTATACCTATAAAATCAAATGTTTCCAGAATATTTTTCCAGTACATATTCTTAAGACTTCTTTTCTTTGTAAATAAAAATTGTAAATATGTATAGCCAAAATGGTTTGCATTTCCAAGTCTCATTTCTAAATTTCTGTGAAAATTACCAGTTCATATAAGAAATGATAATTCTCTGCTACTGCTCTCCTTTTCTTCGTTTTTCCAGCAGTGGAGTCAGTACCCATGGAGGATGGTTGGCCATCATGAAACACAGATGCCAAGTGCTGGCAGATATTATTCCAGTGTCAGAATCTTTTTCCTTGTCAAACTCCCCAGGCAGTTGTGTTAATGGCTCTGGAGCTGCCTCTGGGTCTGTCACATGGGGTAGCAGCTGATGGGTTGTATTCTACAGTGTCCCCCTCCATGATATCTTCCTTTAACTCATCTTTGGTCCTGAGGAATTTGTACAGTATTTCCTACTTGGAAATAAGCTCCTATAAATTTTGCATCAGGGCTATGATTTCTTCACAGACTCACTTACTGTCCTTGGAGCTCATGTGCACGTTTTTTTCTATAGCACAGCCTTTCTATAGCTTTGAATGCCATGCAGTTCATGTACAGCCTGACAACAAAGAAATATTTGAGCAAATTAAACTATTTGCTAAGAATTTGTTTCTCATCACCCTCGTCACCACCCTGTCTTCTCTTCTCCCATTTCGTTTATGATTAGTGAATGTTTCTTTGTGATATGAAGCCAATCTTTGTCTGTGTTTGTTTCTTCATTCCTAGGCTAGGAGCAAGAGGTTTGAGCCTTTAAGTTGTTCACAGACTGGTTATATAGATTATTTGCCATTCATACTGCATGAGTTAGTCACTTAAATTTCAGAATCTTAATCCTGCCAAGATTAGTTTGAACTCAAGATGAGTTGTTCAGAACATACTTAAATCTTTGCTTCACTGCAGCCTTTGACAGCCAGCTCCTCTAAAGTCTTTAAGGAAAGAACTCCCAAACCTGAGATACAAGGTGCTGATCATCTGTGCTTCTACCCAGCAAAGAAGACCAAGTGTGAGAGTAACTCACAAGAACCAGATCAGGATAGAAGGACTCAGCCATTTGCACTGGAGGCAGTGAATAGAGATCAGTCCCTGAGGAAAGCTGCTATGCTTGACTGCAGTATAAATACTAAATGCAAATAAATACATAAAGCTAGCCAGGCACAGTCTGAAAATCACTTGGGGTCTTCTGTGGCCCCTNAAGCTAGCCCACATCATACTATCGTTTCTATTACTTGGCTGAAATATTTTAAAAAGGAAAATAGTGATTAGCAAGAGGCAAATTACACACTTATGCAAATATTGAGAAACATTTATTGCAAACTCTGTGAATCTTTGCATTTTTGCAGGCACTTTCAGAAACACAATGCAGTTGCCCTGTACATTCACAGCTAGCAAATTGTGTCTCCTACAAAATAAAAGCAGCAATTTTATTCACTGTTGATTTGAGGGATATACAGTAAAAAATCTGCGTGGTTTCTGGTTTGGGCGTGTGTGTGTTTGTGGTTTTTAGTTTTGTTTTTGTTTTGTTTTGTTTTTCTACTTGCTTTTGGTTTAATAACAATCTGTGTAAGCTGGTTTGGGATCTAATACTTTTCTTTGTAAATTACAAGGGAAATCCTATTGAGCCTATGGGAGTAAAGGAAAACCCTTTGATTTGGTAACAACAGTAAAAAAGTCCTCCAACCAATTTTCTGTTTTTCTATTTGAGAAAGAGAGAGGGAGGAAAAAAAGCTTACTTTATATGCTTACAGGCTTCTGTGATGTGAGCAAGAAGCAGGCCTTGACAATATGCTCTTTTCTTTGGTGGTAAACAAGTATTAAAGACAGGCTATGCCAAAGAGTCACTTCACCAGTCATCTTCACAATTGGTCTTGTTCAACCCAGAATGCAGCAAACTACAGAGTAGGAATGGGGAGCATCATAAATGGATTTTGCTATCAAAACAATGTTCAAATTGCTGCACCCTCAGCTGAACATCAGAGAGATCCAGAGTAAGAGCTGAAGAAAAGGATCTGCTCCAAGGATTTCAGCTATATGCCCTTAAAAGAAATGAGGTCCTTTATACACTTTGTGCACACAAATAGGAGATAACCACAAATAACCAACTCAGACCAAAATAAGGGAAACAGTTTTTAGCTAATTTTCACACACAGACTGACTTGGAGATCTTTCTTGTTGATAAAATATTCATAGGAACTTTGCAGACTACAGTTTCCTTTTAAGCTGTAGATTCATTCTTCATCTCCTAAAAAAAAGAAAAAATAAATACTGGTTAAGTTAAGGTTTTAAAATACTCCTGCAGTGCTCTGCATGAAAAAAAAACCCCATGAACTACAGAGGAAGTACCTGGTAAGTCTCTGCAAATGAAAGCAACAGAGAACAGGCAGGTGCACCTCCTAAACCTATCTACAGCAATACACCTCTTCAAATCCATCCATAGAAAGCCAGTTAGTCACTTTTCATTCTTAAGTCACATAGGAAAAAAGTTTTGAGGAAAAGGCTAGGCCCTTCTGCCTGTGTTCCCACCCTTCATCCGTCTCTGAGCTCCAGAGGATTATACACAACATGTATAGTCAAGGTCACTAAGAAGAAACTCACATTCAACTTGACTCAAAGTCAGAATGCAAATAACCTACAGTAAAACATAGATTTGAATAGATTAAGTAGCTGTATTTTGTATTTGAGCTGTTCTTCACATTCTTATTCCTCATACAAAATCAAAGGATTTAAAATTTTTCTCCTTTTTTTTTTTAATTTAATAAAAATCTGTCTTCCTCACTATCTTTTTTGATCTGAAGTAGAGGGCAGAGTTTGTTTTCTTATTATAGGGAGACTTGAGCTGTGATTAAGTGGTTAATGAATTTCTCTCCTTCTACACAGCCAAAAGACAGGCTCAGCAACACCTACCTTCCTGTGATAAAGCCATTAACTGTCCTCAGAGTGGCACATCAGTAGTTTCACCTTCTGAAACAAAACATCAAAAGGGTCACATTTCCCCAAAAAACACCTGCCAGCTTAAATGCTTATTTTATTCTTATGGTATCCTCAAAATGAAATTATTTGGGTCTGATTCCCAGATCTGGCAAGCATACACGCAGGTGTGATGCCACAGATTTCAACGAGATTACTTCTGTTTCACATCTGCCCATGTAGCAGCAGCACAAACAGGACCACTGTCAGTTTAAAGTTTACCTGGCTTTCCTTCCTACTGATGAGTCAGTAGAGAGTTGCAGCTATTGCTTATCCTCCCAGAGTATGGCTCTGTTTCAAAAACCCAAAATAGCAAAGTCTGCTGCACTGCCAAACAGGAGACCCAGATTAAAGAATTTCAGACAGCAGTCTATCACAAGCCCGTCAAAACCATGTATATCGTGCAAATAGTGATGGGAGAGACAGATCAGGTGACTGAACCAATATAGCAGTGCAATATGTTCGCTACCTTAATTATCCTGACTTCTTTTTTTTTTTTTTTTATGAGAAACCAAAAGTATTTGCTTCTTCCCTCCTTATAAAAATATTTAGTGTTACTACGCCAATGGTTGCAGAGGCATTTTTTATACAGAACTAAGAAGGGGGATTTTTTTTTTTAAACAGGACTTTTGCTTAAAAATGTGCAGTGTCATTGAATTGGTACTCAAAATTAGCTATTTATCCAAAATAAATAAAGCCTCTCTCCACTTTTTCTTCTGCTGTCCCCTTTCCTCCCACTGCCCTGCAGCCTATAAGGTTATCTCCTACCTTTTATTGAAGAATCAGCAATAAAGAAACACTAGTACACATAAGATGAGAAACAATAGTTAAAGAAAATAATCTATTATTCTTTGGAAAATAGTCCTAGCATTATTTTAATTCTAAGCACAAACAGAAATTTGTAGGTGAATACTGTTCAGTTGGTTTAAATTTATAACATGGTCATTAAGTCCATATCAAACGTGTGTTTTACAGCTAAATCCTCTAAGACAATGAGGTGAAATAAGGAATCATTTGATAGAAATACTTACAATGAATTAGATTTGAAAATGTTGGAAAGTCATTCAAGGAAAATCCTTCTTTTACCTTACACTGAAAACATATCATTAGCCTTAATTTAAGTCAAGGTGAGGAGTGGAAGGGGGGTGAAGAGGGGGAACAGACATTGCAGGAAACTCTTGAGTGACTATTGTTTAATCCCATTTAGGGACACTTTGAACAATGACATATATATAATGAGATATTTAAAATTCTTTGGTCAATCTCTAGCAATAGGCTTTTACTGTGGAAAGAATGCGTAATTCAATACAGACTACACAGCCTTTCACATGCTTTTATTCTTGATTTGTTGGACATGTGTAACATAAATTTCAAAACCAATCTATTAATGACTTAAATTGGAAACTGGTTTCCTTTGCTTTACATGCAGCATTTCAGTAACAAGCATAATAACAGGTAGATCAATAGACACTATTTGGTGCAGTATTTGCAGTATGTTAGCATTAGTCCTGTATCTCTATTATTGAACTTTGTGTCAACAAATTCCTGTTTCAAGGAGGATGGCAAAAGTATTTTCCAATGTCAAGGTTATATAATGACATTAAATGGAAGATTTTTTGTGCATTTTGTTTCCTACTAGCCTTGTGTCTTCCTCCTCCTTTTAAATAATCCATGTTTTTATCAAATCAATGAGTGAAAAATATTTTTGCATCAAATATGTCTGCTGTCAACTCAGATTATGTTCTCTAAAATGGGCAATGGTTCTGGGAAGAAAATATTTTTTTTTTCTTTTACAGAAACGTAAGGAAAGGGAAAGGCACTAATGTTAACACAAATGTAGAAAGAAACAGAGAGAGAGCACGAGAGCACAAGGGGGTTGAATTTACCATTTGAAGAAAGTTAGCTAGGAAATTATTCCCAACCTATAGTTCTTAAACACAGCATTAAAAGACAGAAAAATGAAAGTTTTGTCATTTGTGAGGTTCCAGTCATAATATGCTGATGCGTAATGACAATTAAGGGGTTCTGCAGCCAAAAATGAGCAGTAATAATTTTTTAGTCAAATAACTTCTTTCAGCTCCCTGAATCACACAGTGTTGGAGAATCACTGGACACTTACAAATGAAAAGTGTAGTATCACTGTACTCTGCTTTGTATTCTTTGTTAAAGGGATTTAATCCAGAAGCATTAGTTACCACCTAAATTGAACCAAATTTTTGGTGCCACAGAAAAGTAAGGGCTCTATGTGATGACCACAGCCACAGCAGCAAACATCTTCAGGCATGCAATCAAAATCAATTCTGCAACCTTGACACTCACCTATAAACTGAAAGTCTGTTTTATTAGTAAAAACAAATAAACAAAACAAAAAAAAAAACCCACACACAAAAAAAACCCCAACCAAAACAACAACAAAAATTAAAAAAAGCACATCAGTTAGTCTCACAATGGAGGTTTCATGTTTGACCAAGGACCTCCAGGGTAGGACTGCACAAGAGTTTCTCAGACTTTGAAGGTGTGAAACATTCTTGGTTCACCTGATATTTAAGCAATCCACCAAACACACAACAATGTTGTCTTACAATGTTGGGAGTTTGAGGTATACAAATACGCTTTAGCTACCTAGTGCTACAGATGTATTATAAAAGACTACTTATATTATTTTGCTTTTTACTACAAATTTTAAAGATACTTACAGGTTTTCTGGACACTTTACAATCCTTTCAGAAGAAAGCTTGGATGTTCTAATTCACAGACTTGTAACTCAAAGCCCAAACCCAAATACATATGGCATTCACATTAGCTATATGTTGGGCAATACCTTGGATTACCTTTAAAGGACTCAGGCAGCTGATGAGAGCTGGCTCAAGCGGGGAAGGTGAACTCAATTGGCTTAAAGTATGTAGTATGGCAGCAGCTGAGCAACGGGTAACAACAGCAGAGATACAGTATTGCTTTCACACTTCAACATATGACTCATGCAGAATATGAGTGACTAACATGCAGTATGTCATGCCCAACAAAACTGAGCATACTTGGGGAAAACCTGAATATAATATGGAGGATCATGCTCAGGCCCTAATCACCTTGCAGAATTAGCTGGGATATATCCCTGCTGCCTCCTGCTGTATCACAACTAACTACAAAGACGCACAAGGATGGACTCAACATGCTGATTTCAGGACATTTCTCTAGCAGAATCAATGGCATTTTATGAGCAGTACATCATAAGGCTTGTTTCCAGCAGGTATAACTTTATAACATCCAGGTCAGGTCTATTAAGCAACAGGGGATGCATTTCTTTGGCAGTAATCTGCCACTGTGGCACAAACAATCAGACATGAGTATCTGACTCAACAAACAGCTGTTAAAATTCTCCCTTGCCTTTTCTTTCCAAGCAGATGGCACAACCCATCTAAACTGTGCCCTCTGCTTTGTACAAGTTCAACAAGCTTTTCAGCCACTGCAAAACTGGTTCCTAATGCAGTACCATATATTTGCTAACTTCTCTTTGCATATCCTTGAATCCTGCAGAGAGGATAAAAATATCTCTGGAGTTGGCAGTCTTTATGTTTTTACAGTTCTCTGTTGCATAAAACCTGTGAAGTCCAAACACCTTGGTCTCCAAGTGTTTCCAGGTAGTAAGGACAGGCCAAGAAGCAGGGGCAACAGGACTGTCTGTTAGGGCTTAGTCATACTCCTCCATCTGGGATGAACTCCTGTTTGCTTCTTGCTGAATATTCATCTCTGTTGACCATAAATAAAATCCTTTGTAAAATCTATGAAAATTTTAAGAGAAGACAGAAGTAGTTCAGAGAAATGAAATAGCACACATCTTGAATCCTGAATTGAGTTACTTTAACTCTCCAAATTCTCTATGCTTTTCTGAAGCTTATCATATATTTCACAGGCACAGTCTGAAAATCACTTGGGGTCNTTCAAGATCTTCTTCTATCTTTCCTCTTCATCCATATGCCAGAACTTTTTCTTCCATTTTAAATTTTTCCTTCTTAAAACATTTCCCCTCCCTTCAGAGGAGAATTTGCTTTCTATGCCTGGACCTGAGGAAATGCTATGCTCCCTTCTTAACATTTTGTTTCTATTTCCATGAGTTCAGTACTAACTCTAAATACCTGAACTTAGGTGATAATTCAACACATCAAATCTTCCATCTTCTGCAATAGCCTGCATGACTTCCTTTGAATTTGTACTTGAAGATGTGCTCACCTCAAAATATAGCCCAGACTATCTGTGTTGACACAATGAAAAGAATGAATTCATTCTGCTCGAAGTGACAGCATGTATTCTGAGAGAAGTTTTAATTTCAGATAATAAGGACTGAATCCTACACTCCAGAGGCCTGTGATAATGAGCAGACTAATGGTGGCAAACCCCTGCTCTCAAAGATTCTGAACTCTGTTTATGGGCTCAGCATCGAACCAGAAGTGCCCTGTATTTCTTCCTCTTTGGATCTGGCATGTGTGTCTCAGTTGAGGTATCCAGAGACATCACAGATGCCCAAACGTGGGCAGAAAGCCAGACTGCAGGGCTTACAGTATAAATATATATTTTTTAACTTCATACAGACCCTTTTTCCCCAGTACGTGTGTTTTTCGGGCTTAGAAACTCTGTGTTCTTAGTTATTTTAAGAAACCTGAAGGGTGAGAGATGGAGAAGCAGCAGACATGTTGGCAACAAAGATCTCTCCATGAACAGAATGCCAAGATTAAAAACAACCAAAAAAAAAAAAAAAAGAGGGATACCTTTGACTTTTTCTTGCTCTTCTATCTCAGAAAATTGGCTCAAATGAAACTGTTGGATTCTGGCAAAGATTTAGTATCAAATGAGAGAAATAGCATGTTCCTGAAGCAAGGTGATTTCCAAAGTGAGGCTAGATGTGCATTCAACTCCTTCTACTTGGCAGCTATCACGAAGGGCAAAAAGATTTACCAGTTCTCCAGAGGGTATATAACAGGGTTGCCCCAATCTGTCAGGAAGTGTTAGAACTCAGTCAGACTTGAAGTGGGACTTAAAGTTACTGAAGCTCAGATGCTCACAATGTCAGGTGTGGATCCACCCCAATCAAAAAAGAAATAAGAAGGAGAAAATGCATGGAGTCCTAAAGGGAAACTCTTCACACAGGCAAGCTTAGCAAGAAAACTAAATAAAGAGGACAAATGGAAAAAATCTTGCAGTTACTTTGTATCAGCTCATCTATTGAACCTATCCACATGAATGCTCTTTGCCTGCAACAAATACTAAGCCAAGCTGAGTTAGGTTTGTCTATCATCAAAAGGAAGTTCTGCATTTTAAAGAGAGGGAGGGGGGGGAAAGAGAAAAGGAAAGGGAAAGGGAAACAGTCTTTTCCATAATACCAAACTTAATTATTTTGGATAGTAGCTCACAGTTTTTATCAGGACATAAGGATGGGATACTAACAGAAGCTCTGCATAGTGTTTTTGAATTTGTAAGAAAAACAAAGCTAAAAAATAGGACTGCATAACCTCTACAAAATGGGTCACAACTGGACTAGAAGTAATTGAAGAAGTCCCATTTCGTCTAACAACCTTTCTCCAATGGTCTGTCCAGATTTCTGTCTAATCTAATCTATCCATACGCCCATCACTTTGAAAATGACTTGCCATTTTTCACATTTTATTAATCCACCTTTGAAAATTCAAAATATGACTCTGAAGCAGGAAATGGCCTTGTGAAGCAAAAATAATAATTAGAAGCACATGCTTAAATCTGCACACTGTCTTACTATGCGAGAGTTAAAATGCATACTGCATGTCAAAGATCTTTTTATTCTTTCAAAGGAAGAACTAATGCAATAAGGGAAAGAAAAGTTTCCACAGCCCAGATATGTCTTTGCTGAATCACTTTGTAAGGTGTGGACAATTGAGTCATAAACTTTCACACTACAGATGGCTGTGTTTCTTTCATAGTGAATCAAGCTCTAAAAGATCTGTGACACTTTATGTTATATGTTAACTAGAGAGGCATATTATGTAAAAAGCACATAGGGTTTCACATGCACTAGTGCTCTCTACACAAGAGAGCATCATTTTCAATACTCACTCATAAAACTAGCTTCCATTTTTTATTTACTTTCTTGTGCAATTGCCTGAAGTACATGTGGGTTGGTACATTCATACTGCTATGAAGAGCTTCACACATTCATTAAATGCAGCTTTTTATATCCAATATAATTTGTATTTTTTAACATTAGATATTCAATGCATTATCTTTCTAGATTGTCACCCAAGAAATGAGATAAAAAACAACTCAATATATGTATATTTCTGTGTTCCCACATGAAAAAAAGTGTCCAAATATTGTGGACACATTTTAGAATTTTGGAGATAATATGACAATGCAAAAACACTTACTGTCTATCTTAAACCAAATCTGTCTTCAGCTGAAGGCTTCAAAACAGAAAGGCTGGTACCTGTAACTACAGGTACACAATTGTCCTAGTTTAAGTCAGAAAAAGGTATTTCATTCCACATATGCTATACTCATTATAAAATTGAGAGCCAATCCCTGAAAATTTCACACCAAGCTTGGGCCTTGGGGGTCTCTTATGTAAGGCCTAAGACCCAAGCAAGGCAGGTGCATGATCAAGCTATTTAGCACCTAATCAACAGCAAGTACAAAAAAGGAGAGGTTTGGGTATTCACCCTTCCTACAGGTAGAGCACTTGAGCCATCTGGGACAGTGGACTGGTAACTCTCCCTGAGAGGATCAGAAGCCTAGCTCTGCTGCTACAGGGCTCTGTCCATTCTTCCTTTGATCTCAATCCAAGTGTTCCTCACTGGCCCATGAGTCTGATTCCTGTCTGCTGCTGAGTCCTTCTGTGACAATATTAGTGGTGACAGTGACACCGTTGCTATCAAGGGATGTTCGGATATGCCATTGGTTTGTATACATTTGTATATCTTTCATGTTATTGTTAATATTTTCATTAACATAGTTAAAGTTTTCATTTCCAATCCACAAGTGTCTCTCTCCCTGTTAATTCCCTTTACCCTCCTGGAGTGAAGAAAAATGTGGTAATAGAGAATATCTGTCACTTGATTAGTGATAGGCCCAGCCCTAGCCCTTGACAGCAGTATACAGTTATACTGACATTGTAAGAGGTTTAAGAGCTATGGTAAAACTCCTATTTACATTTTGAGTGCAAGTACACTCCCTATAAACATTATTTCTTAAACCAAATTAAAAAAAAAGCTTAAAATGATGCTTGCCCAGCTGACAGGCAGTTCTGTGGCAGTGGCCTGAAGTATGATCACTGAGAAGGATCAATAGCTAGAATAATACTTTGAGCAAAGAACATTTTGTTCTCATTTTTCTGAACTAGTGGAACATTATTATACCCTGTATAAATAGTTTCTAAGGCAATTAACACTGACTATACGTTTAAAACAAAGAAAAATTATAGGCAAAAAAATTACTACAGTCCTCATCTCAAGACATATCCTCTTCTTTGGACAGCACTGCTTCACATAAACCTGTAACTTGTTTTTTGAGAGGAAATTGTCCTAATTATAAAAAGGATTGTATTCTCTACCATGCTTACAGACAGACAGGGCTAATGCTGGGGATAAGTTCTTGTACTTTTTGAAACTTTTTCTTCAAAGAGTATGCTATCTGAGCTTTTCTGGCGATGTAACAGCATGTCAGACTGAATTACAAACTATTTATGTCTTAGATCAAGCTGGCTAAACATCTTGACCCAGCTGATAAAAATTTCTTGCAGTTACTGAAAGATCATATTTCAGTCACATCTCCAGATGCATGAACTAAAGGAAAAAGTAAAAATAGACAGTGGAAAACAAGAAAAAGACAGACACAATGAGAACAGAAATTTTCAAGTATCTTCCTCTGTCTTTATAGTTAAAGAAACTTCAAACACATTAAACACTCCACGCAGAGGATTGGCCTGATCACAGGTCTAAGCTCTAATGATTCAAAGTTTGCTATTAACCCTTCTTCAGCTTGAGGTAAGAATCAAATTTCCTAGTATATAACCTCTAAGATATTTAATTCGAGTTTTTTACAACTGTCCCATCATGTACCTGCCTCCCTCACCATGTATGTATATATATTATCAGGAGACAGATTTTTGGTATTCCCTTGCAATACATTATCCTGTCATGCTTAAGTGGTAAAACTAGTACAATATTTGCTTTAAGCTAGATTGGGCTAAAAAAACCTTGAAAAACTAATGTAACCTGCTCCTCACCATGCCTTCTCAGAGTGATTGGATTATACAGGGTCTCACTACTTGAACTGAGAAGTTAATGTTGATGCTAATCTACCAATGTCAACAAGGACCAGATGTTGAAGGCTAGTAAAGGTGCATACAACTGTGTTTACCACTTTCACAATTACTTCCTAAAAGTGATTCAGGCAGCATTGTGTCCATCCAAGGTTCTGTGTGACGGCTGCAAATCCTTGATTCTGACTCTGTGAAGTAACCATCATCTCTCACCTCTATTTTTTCTGCTCTTGAGTGAAATAACCGCACTCACTGTGGTTTTACTGCTCTTCCACTTTTCTTGAGAGCAAGAAGACAAATGGTGTTGTAAGCATCCCTGCAAAATCTATCTCATGCACTCTTTTGTTCCCATCCATCCAAAATTTCTTTTTGCTTTTGCTTATCATCCACTTCTGCTGCCAGTTGAGTCCCAGCTGAAAGTTGCAGGTATGATTTCTGTTTTAGCTGTTGTTAGATCTTAGTTCTGCTGTGGTCTTTTAAATATCTTGAGATAGCTAGAAGTAGTACATTAGGCATCTAAGCCGTGGAAAATGTGTTTGATTATGACAGTATAGAATTTACTGCTTTTTCTTTAAACTATAGCACTACAATGCATTTTACCAGTCTTCAAAGACATTTGAGACTATCTTGACCAAATGAATCACTGAGAAGCCTTCCCTCTTGTCTTATCTCCCTTATGTCACTGTGCTGTTTCAGATATGCATTGAAACTTACAGCAACTTTATGTTTATTGCACATAAGCTCTTTTACGTGTGGCACAATAGGAATTTGAGACAAGCACTTATAATAACCTGCTCGTTAACTTACTACTACACCCACATCTTTAGACAGATTATGAAGGTCTTACAGACTAATTTGTCCCACATAATTAGGTCCTGTGAGCTTTGCATTATACTTTTTTACTATGCTTTAAATTCCAAAGGACCTCTTTGGAGATAATTTGACACATAAAAAGCATGCACTCCTCAGTATGTTTGCCACATGTTCTGCTGTTTCCTGCTATGTTATTATGGCCTTTCATCATTTCCTCTCACCACATCCTCTTGAATGTACTTTTTCCCCTCCTCCATATACTTTCACTGAGTTATCACCACTTCTCAGAGTTTTGCTTATGCTGGGAAGTAGCATCTGTAACAGAACCAGTTGGTTATAATTTACAGAAGAAATTATGGTAAATAATGAATATTTTGAGTTTCAGATCAGAACATTCTCAGTACAACTTTCAACTCCTGTTTGTTCTCTTTTTTCCCAGCCATGGCTAACTATTCTCTTGCCTGTGTTCATACCACATTGAACAAACCCATTGAAATATATTTCACTGGCAAGCTTAGAAAGATTGAAAATGAGTGTTAACAAAATAACACATTTTCAGAGCAAGGGCAGGTTTTGATAGACTTACTCATGTAGGGAACAATATAATCTCTCAAGGAATAGAGTACCAAAAGGTAGAAGTTATATTGCTCCCAGCAGAATCCTTAAATCCCTTGCCAAAAGACATTTAATGTGCAACCATCTCTACTGTAAAACAAATGCTGAAGAGGTGCTGTCAGTGATATTTTCACATATCCATTCTCATTAAAGGCTTTTATAATAACATTCACTCTGGTGTAAACTTTTAAAAATTGACTCCTACATCCATTAAATCCCTTTCATCTGCTGCTCATGAGCTTAATGTGTGACATTGCAGCTAAAAAGACCAGCTTGGTCCTTAGATGAATAAACAAGGGAATACAGAGTAGAAGTAGAAAAGTTACATGTGTTTTCAATAGCAATGGAATCAGTCCTAGAAGGGTTGGAAACACTTTGGAACAACTAAGCAATGGGACAACAGGACTCGGAACAAAAGACAAATAACTCTAGAGAAATGCAAGAAGTAACTTGATTACTGTTTAAGTATGTCTCTAGAGGTAATAGGAACTTAATACAAGGTGAATCTTCATCCAGTAGAAAAAAAAATTGCAAAAAATCAATAGGTAAAGACTAAAGTTATAGATCAGATGTACAGTTTTAACAGCTTTGAAACAGCTCTGTGAGGTTTAAGGTGGATAAAAATAGTAAAATTGTTAAAAGCAGTGAACGTATTTTTTGATACTTGAAAATTATATTTATCCTATCAAAACACAGCTGTTATATCTAAAACAAGAATTAATCCAGGGAACTTTTCTAGCCTGGGATATGCAGACAAAACTTTAGATTTGGTCTTTCTAGCTTCTGAAATAATCCTTGAAATTCTTCCTACATCCGTGGAGAGCACACTTGTGCCCTGTCAGTCACTGCATAGCCAACATTCCCAACAGTAGCTCTCTACCTTCCATTATGTGAAAGGGAGGGACTATCAAGGGAATGTAGTTGCTGAATGCCTGCCCAGTAAGACACTACTTCCACTGTTGTTCAACTTCTGGTGGGATCAAGGATTCCTACCTAGTCAGCAGAGCTTCTGAAGTACAATTCAAAACACCAGTAAGAAAAACTTGCATCTCTGTGTTGACTATACATTGTCTGGGATCCTGATCATACATGACGTGATGGCATGAACAGACATTGAAGGGCATTCAGTCTTTCAGCTTCTGTTCTTTTCTGATAACCATAATGGAAATTATATGTGAAAGAATGACAGGAATACCACTTTTCTGTTTTCTCCTTTAAAAAAAAAAACACCAAAACCAACCAAACAAAAAGTTCTGCTGTGTCCTTCATTTTATCTGTTGTTTCAATTCACTTGTTTATTCCTCTCCCTCTGCATTGTTTGCACTGTAGAAAACCAGGCAGCAAGAGGAGTTGTTAGGGTCTCTGCCCTGGTGCAGAGAACTCTGCTCCTGGGGCTATCCTCTACCACAGCTCAGCTTCTGCTGAGGGTACTTCCTAGGGTCTGAATTGGTGTGGCTTGTTCAGGCTTCAGCACTAAATGTCATGGTATACATTGGGATAATGTGTCTGTGCTGAATGTATGCGTTGGCCTAGCTGCGGGGACAAAACAGACAGGATTAAAAGTATTTTCTAAGGTTCAGCACTGAGAATACAATGACTGTCACAAGGGAGAGTCACTTCCTAAGCTGATGAAAGAGCATCATGGCATTACATATTATTTAAACTCTCTCTGACATCTCCTGCAAATGGAGAGCCATAATGTAGTGGTGAAGAGTCTTACAGCTACAAAACCCACCGAGTTTACTGCACTGAGGGTATGCATCCTCAAACCATGTCATGCAGATTTTCATTATTATAGAAATTATGGTCTACCTTCTTGTCCATTACTAAACCTGCCTTCCTCACTACACTGCTAGAGGTCAGACCACAAACTCTTTCTTCAATATTGAGGAGTTGGAAAGACCACTATTTTGACCCTTGATTTTTCCCTCAGCAATAATTGGCCTAGGGGACACCTTTAGCTCAGCACTAGAGGGTGTATTTTTACCAAAAGTGAATCAACTTCCTTTAGCTGAAAACAGAGGACCTGCAAGAGTCTGATGAAGTGGGAAGCACCCTGGCATTGTGCTCTAGCACTGAGCTAGACTTTGGTGGACTTTCCTGATTAGATTGGAGATTAGAAGGAAGTTCTTTACCCGGAGAGTGGTTAGGCACTGGCACAGGTTGCCCAGAGAGGTTGTGGCTGCCCCATCCCTGGCAGTGTTCAAGGCCAGGCTGGATGCGGCCCTGGGTGACCTGGTCTAGTGATTGGCATCCCTGCTCAGTGCGGGGAGGTTGGAACTAGATGATCTTTAGGGTCCCTTCCAACCTGGCCATTCTATGATTCTATGATTCTATGATTCTATTGTCATGAAATTCTCCTAATTGAAGCTGGTAAAGCTGAGTGAAATTTCATGAGGATGAAGATAACCAGTTGACTGGAGTTTGTTTCCAAGATACTATGAAAGTAGGATTTTAAGTATATGCCCATGATCTGTCTTGCAACCTGTACATACAGATCCACTGTGCAGACTCTGGTTTAGGATAACAGTATATCTAGATTTGTGGTACTAAGATCACTGAAATCATCAGGTTCCAAAAATAATGCCTATTTAATAGTAAAAACACTTTGTATTTAGCTTCATAGTTAACTCTGAAAATAACTGGTTTTTCAGGCTGAAAAGGAAAATTACATCAGCCACATATGAATTGTTGTTTATTCTTCATTTTTCAAAATGTGAATCTATTTATATACAACAGAAATGAGTCACTCTTATTGAACATTAATGAGGAACCTTCTTCTTAATGGCTTATGCCGACACAAATACGCCTCTATCTTGAAGAACACAGCAATACACAAATAACCCTCCTGTTAAAATTCATGCATAATCAAAACAAATTGAATATCCACTTTTATTTCCATGGGGAACAGAGCTATAAAGATTAATGTTAGACAATGATATTTAATTAAAGCTTATTTACTTTATAAGTACTTCCACATTTTCAAGAGAAGTCTCCTCTTTTGGAACAGGAAGCTGTACTGCATTTCTGAGCCATATAACAGTCACAGGTGGAGTAAACTAGTTATGATCACAGCACAGTGCTCACAGCGATACTGACAAACTGTCTAGCAAAATTTTTCACATTAAAGAAGTCTGGTGTTAAAGAATTTAAACGCATTTTAATTGACTTTTCAAAATTCCATTTTTTATTCACAAACACACCTGAACACAATAACAGGAATTCTTTTTTATATGCATTATTCTCTCTGATGACATGTTGTACTGTACACATACTCTCCTCGTTTTTGAGAAACAGAATAAAAGGTTATGCTCTTATGAGTAATATCGAAATAAGTTTCCTTTCCTTGGGCACTAGTCTGCTGCTGTGTTCCAGATTATTTTTTTTAATAAACTATTAACTAAATTAAAGGAACTAGTCTGAGTATGAATGCAGATATTAACATGAAAACTAAACAGAGTACAGAAGAAAATTGCACAAAATGGCGCTTTTGGTCTGCTTATTGAGGTTAAAAATTACAATAAGGTTTCGGAACACTGATTTCTAAGAGGAAATTTAGTTTTAAAATGCAAAAATTGTTGGGATATATGTGGCTGATCCTTTTTTCTCATCAGTATGAATACACAACCCCCAAACACAACACTTTCAATAACGGTTGTATTAGTCATCTACAGCTACAAGGATGTTTAAGATACACAAATAAAATAGCTTTATTTGGATTGTAATTAACATGGCAAATATCACAATATTCTACAGGAAACAAA
This sequence comes from Bucco capensis, assembly GCA_013396975.1. Lineage (NCBI taxonomy): Eukaryota > Metazoa > Chordata > Aves > Piciformes > Bucconidae > Bucco > Bucco capensis. The sequence continues at coordinate 192,399 of VWZO01006088.1, forward strand.
CATTCTGCATCCACGTATTTTATTTTTTTCTGACAACTGGCAAAGTATATTTTACTGCAGAATGCTTTATTGCTTCTTAACTATTCACCCTACACAGTATACATAAAAGCTTAATGAGTATAGCTGCATAAAAACTAATTTTAATGCTTTTAAAATCAATGGTGAACAAAATGTTGTTTAGATTGTTTTTCAAACAACTATACCACTTCTGGTCCTTTGAGGAAAAGCAATTACTTCTTCTTGTCATAGCCAATACATTTCCTCATTCTCCCATTTCAGTTGTACCATTCTTAGGGACTTTTACACCAGTTATCATGCAAACAGTTAAAAATTTGAGCAAATATATAATAATATTGTTATTAGATATCTAATCAATAAAATGCCACTTCCACTAATAGGCTATCAGTGAGGAGGGTAAAAGGAGAAAATCTAAGGTTGTTTTTTTACCAAATTAACAAACACTATATGGAAGTTTGGCTAATGAAATGTCTTTGAGGAAAATTTGCAGGAAAAAAAAATTATATAAAAGATATACAAAAATCGTTACAAGACAGCAGCTGTAATCTGAATTTAGCTCCTGATTCTTTTATCCAGTCTGTGAATAAGCATCAGCTTTTTTGTATTTTCTAAGGAAACATCAAAGTAATCATTTTTTTTAAGTTTTGAGAGCTATAAATCATTGGGAACTTATGCACACCTAATTTATGCAATCATATTGGTAGTGAGGAAACCATCATTCTTTAGTGTTTTGTATCTCTGTCATTCTCTCCCAAAGAATTTCTTTATTACAGCAGGCACCACAATAGTTGAGAGTTTCTCAGCATTTCTATCAGTGAGACCAATTTTTTAAGGTATGCAATTCAGTCATAAAAACTGAGACCATAGCCTCAAAGTGTTAGTTTGTGAATTTCCAAACATGTACACATACACACAAAGACACCCCCCCCCCCAAACACATTTTCTGATTTAAACTGTTTCCTTTTTTTCCCCTGCCTCATCTGTGCTCCTGAAATCTAAACCCACATTCTTCCCTTTTAGTAATTTTGCAGGTCATCAGGACAGAAAACAGACTATCTGCAGTACAACCAAGGTATAAAAAACACCCCCAACAACAACCAAATGGCTGAGGTATTCAGATTTATAAAGCATTTTTAACATATGCGTAAAAGCCACTTTTCATATGGAGTTGCAATGCTTTCTGGAGTATGTTTCAGAAACACAAAAAAAGCACATACTACAGAAATATGTACTATTGTCCACAGACATTCGCTATACACATATCTATGAAGTGTGTGCTGAATCTGTATTAAGAGTCATACAGAAACACAACTAAGCATACTGCTTCTACACAGTCCACAGTCTCCTTTTACTGCAACACAGCCCCTGTTGGCAATGTTAGAAATAGGTGTTTCTTTAAAAAGTCGTGTTTCTGTTGGAAGTTTTGTCTGTGCAAGGACTGCAGTTTCAAGCACTGCCTTCACCACAATAGAGCAACTGGTTTCAGGGCAGCTTGCTCTTACCACTGTGAATTAACTCAGCCATTTGGAAAGAGACTTTTGGGGAGCATCTGCTTAAACTCATGTTCTAGCTCCCTATCCTGGTAAAAATCTTCAGCACTGAAGATCTTGTAATTTTTAAACATAGTTCTTGAAGTACCTCTATTGTAATGAATTTCTTTTCCTTGGGAATGTAAATAATGAGAGAGCAATAGAAGCAACAAAATCTGAGCACAAAAATACAGCTCCAGACATTTCAGTCAGGTATTAAGCAAAAATCCAGGGAAAGAAAGAAGACAGAAAAAAAAAAAAAAAAAAAAAGGAGATTAAAATTCAACTTCAAAGTAATAAAAGAGGGAGATGGAAGTGCCAATGAAATCTGCCGAAACTAAATTTCACAAGCACGGCTTTCTCGTCTTGAAATGTTACACCCATAAAAGCAGCCTATAAAATTAATCTACCTGGAGATTTTCCATGTTAAATCAGCTCAGAAATAACTTTTAAGCACTTATGGCATTATATCTAAAATACATATTCTCCTGTTGTCCATATATCAAAATCCTGTGTATTTTGAAAAATAAGATCCGAGCTGCACTGAAATGTTTGTATTATAAGAAAGAACAGTAATAAAGTATATCACTTTCAGAGAGATTTGACATTTGTAGCATTCTCTAAAAATTTGCATCGGGTTGCAGTATTGAGAGAGCATGTTGTTTAAAGATTCCAAAATTCACTCTTTTGAAGAGAAGTGTATAAAACAGTGAAAGGCAAGGCAGCAAAAGGAGGCAAAAAGCCAGTGTATCTTTTCAACCTGTATCTGAAAATGAAATTCCTAAAATGCTATTGTTATCCATTATCCAGAGTGCAATATGGCCCATTCATTTAAACTGTTTTATTCCATTTGCTCAAGGGAAAGGAATGTTCAATATGAGAAAATTAGTGGAGTAATTTCCAAAGAAACAAACCTTTACTTCTGTCAGGAAAATAATGTGCTTTTTCAGTTTGCCAGATCTGGAAATAAAGAGCATTTATGTAACAATGTTTATGTTTTAATCAATTTGTCCAAATTAGGTTCTTGTAAAATTTAGCATGAGCTATATAATAATTTGTGCAAATTCAGAGGTAGGGAGGAAGGGTTCCAACTAGAAAGCTATAATAGGCAAAGTAGTAGATACAACAGGAGGAGAAAAAAAAAAAAAAAGCTGGAAAAAAGATTCCATGCATTTGGGTTCTTTCCAAGAACTTTGCCACATTGTGCAGATTCTCAGCTTTCAAATAAAGGTGTCTTAGCCCTTGCAATTGTGGAGATATTCTTGCCTCTGTAAATCAACGTATTGTTGCTAGCCAGCCTTGCAGAAATCTGTCTACAGCCAGTCAGACAGAAACAATAGGAGAGACAATTATATGTGTTCTTTTCCCTCCCTTCAAAATTAACGTGGTTTTGCCTTAAAATTGCAAGGCAATTTTAGTAAAGGATGTTAGTGTTCAAAACACTAAGTTAGAATCAGGCAGAGGTTGCACTGTAAAACTACATATAATTAAAGTGTACAGATTCCTATTCTTGCTTATACAATGTCAGTTTGGGTTACTTTTATCAACTCAGCATTGCAGATTAGACAGGGATACAAATGAACTCTTAAGAAAATAAATTTAAGATGGGTATTTGGATTTTATCAGGTCTGGATGTTTGGTCAGATCTGATGTTTCAGGCAAAGTTACTGAAGAAGGGGAGAAAAAAGCCAGTTGCAGACTAAATTGTACCAACTCAACGCACCGTTAAAGCACTGCAGGCCAGGAAGGGGGTCACTTGAGACAATCTCGATTGCTTACATGAAAAATGTGCTGATGAAATATGCCTGCATTTCAACCAACATAGCTGAGTTCAGAACCTGGTCCAATCCTGGTTGTTTTTTTTTCATTTATTCACCTGGTGCCCTCCTGTCTCAGCTGTTTGTAACTCATCTTACTATACTTCTGCGAAAATCCACCTGAACTTGAAAGAAACATTCGGTCCCAGAATTTAACAACTGTACAAATGTGGTGTGGTATAATAGCATGTTGTTCATGTGCTTTATATTTCTGAATCTGGAAGCTCTCAGCGACTTAAACATATTCACTCACGTTTCTGACACATTTATCTGCAGAATGGGTTCAGAGGTGGACACTTTGAAGTGAAATCAAGGTGCTACAGAATGCTGCAGAACCTATAGAAATACCTCCACAGATTTTGCCAAAAAACCCTCAGCAGATTTATATTGGCCCTGCCAATGACTTTCTGTTTAACTTGTAATCAAAACAACTCAAACCCAGTTACTGTTTGCATATCTGCCAAGCCTCTCAATTTCAGCAGTAGGCAGCAGACTCTCAGTATGACAGCCTGTCTTTCAGATTCAAGCTGAATCTGCCAAGGCTCCACTACAGAGGCAACTGGTAAATTAAATGCCAACAAGCAAGGACATTCATGTACCTTTACACTCTACACATGAAGAGACATCACAGGCCTCTTCATTCTAATGGGTGCTTTGTGTGTTTTGGGCTGCAAAGTAAAGAGTGCCTGCTCTTATGCATAATGAAGCCATTGCATATATATTAGTTCAGCTGTATTGCTCTAATTCTATGGTCACAAATTACCTAACAGGTTTTCTTGTTAAAGAAAAACAGAAAATCCTTTTGTTGCTGAAATTAACCCAGAAATCTAGCAGTGAAAGAAAAATCAACTTTTAAGCCCTCTTCTACCTAAAGACAGCAGATAACTTTATATAGCCAGGTTACAGCAGCGTCCTTGTCAAGGGTAACTGAAAATAAGAAACATTCAAAATCATACTGTCAAATCTTTAATTCTCTTTTGATATCCTATATTGTGATATAGGCATGCTCTCTATTTCTGAAAAGGAGGATTTTTTTTAAAGCCACGATTCTTTATAGCAAGTAGAAGACATTAATCATATTTATGTAATTATTAATACTTACATGCTGCATGAGACTTTTTGATTATCGATATCTGATGCAGTCTCTATTGCCAAGTTTAGGCTTTATTAATGATTTTGAGTGCACAACCATAATACAACCAGAGATATTAATACCATTGAGCATAAATAACAGTACTTGACAGACTCAAGTGGGGGGAAAAGCACTAACACTGGTTACTCTAATGGACAGAATAAATGATAGAATTGTATAATGAGTTTACAGCAGCCAGGTTTAGTGAAATCTATTTCTGAAGTAAGAAGGGAGGAAAGATAGCTGTTTTGGTAACAGAATGAGAGTATGTACACATTAAAAATTAACAGGGTGTTTTCAGATAATTGAAAGAAAAAACATCGACATGAGAAACTTAGCTGTTGTAACTCACACAGCTCTATAGTGGGCATTATCACTGTTTCCTGCCATGCATTTAATATGTCATCACACCTATAAGTGAAAGAAAGAAGTATGAGCTTCCAAAGAGTTCCTACGATAACATGAGAGGGTTGGTGTTGGTCGGTTGGTTGGTTTGATTTTTGGTTTTGTTTCTTTTTTTTTTCAGTAAGGGGAGGAAGATAAATACTCAGTCCAATATTAAAGAGGTCACTGGTATGCAAGTGTCTTTATTTACTGTACTTTGGCAGACACAGCTCTGCAAGACTTCAGAACTAAGAAAGTGGAAAACTTTGACGTTCCTTTGACATGCTGTGGTTGAGATACATCTTCTTTGTAATTGTAGGGAAATATTATATTGTTGCAGCTGCCTGATGCTAGCAGTGAACTATGTTTCATTTTACAGCACAAATTCCTTCCTTCTCCACTTCTCATCTGTGGTACTTACCTTTGTCACACCAAGATTTACTTCAACTCAAACCATGTCAGGTGCCCCCAGAAAAATGACAAACTAAAATTAACCTATAATTGTAATATGAGCCTGAAGGCATGTGCTTAGTGGAAAGAATTCACCTTCTACGGACACACACACATGGGAGAATGTTAGAGGGATATTTGAAATTCCAGACATCACAATTCATTAATCAACGAGTAAATCAGTTAGCAACCAGTCATGCTCTTTTGCAGTATGACCTACTCCTTAACTTGAACTTGCCATTGCCCAGTTGTATGTCATTTCCACAGTCTGATGCAGTGGTTGCTGACGGTACTAGCAAAGTTCCTGTGAACCACAGCAGCTGCAGCTTCAGGTCCCTTTCCACTTATTAACACTATTTTATAGATATTTAAGTGAAATCTGCCATTATAAGAAGTGCCTAACTGTCAAAGTTATAGACATATGTCCTTCAAGGTTAAAAAAATACAGCTCCAGAAATCCTCATAGTTTTCAAGTTCTTTTTTCTATACTCCTTTATTTCAGTCAACTCTATAGGAAGTTAGTTGCTGGCTAGCCTGAGACAGAGATATTACAGCTAGTAGGACAGACAGCTAAAAATGTCATGTAACTCTGGTATATAAAGACACGCTATCCCCTCCCTGAGGCCTACCTAAGTTAGAACATAAAGTGTGGGTACATGCAAGTTAA
>VWZO01006088.1:199941-258733 GCA_013396975.1 Bucco capensis
AAAGAGGGATTTTTAATGGGGGGGGGGGGAGAAACGACACACAAAACTCAGATTGTTTCTTACATTAATAAAGATTCTTATCCTTGTTTTGCTCCTGAGAAAGACCTTAATAACTCATTTCCTCCCTTCATGAAAGATAATCACCCTTCATGGGTGAGATATCCTGTATTTACTTGATACCAAGTGTAAAACTGAAATAGTGTCTCAATATGTTATTGCATTGTATAATCAGTGTTCCTCCCCCAACATTCATGAACCCCCAGGGTGCTTCATAGCCTAGAATAGTTTCTTTTCTGTTATGTGTCTTCCGTTTTAGTGAGATATGATGAACTACCTCCCCAGTAAAGAGAGAGGAAAATAATGAAAAAAAAATCTCACATACACCCCCCCTTGATTGCTGAAATCTTAGTTGCCTATCACAATTCATTTATTTAGAAATAATTTCTGCAAACTATTTTCCCAATGAAGCCTGCAGCCTTCTTTGATAATCTGCTCCACTTGAAGTAATTGTTGAACACACGTTACCCAGAGAGGTACAGGAAACTTATGAATCATTGCATATATAAACACAAAACAATTACTTGTAGGTAAACTATATATGTTTTAAGTGTTATTCATATTTTCATTAGTTCACATCGATTTCTTGTGGAGTTTTTTATATTTTCTTTCCACATGCAGAAAATACATGTTCACCATTTTCATTATTCAAACACAGAAAAATGTTACCTTTTGAAGTATTATTCTAACATATTTGTCTACCAACTTCAATTGTTAAAAGGGAACATAGTCCTGATCTATGTAGAAATTTCAATGGAGTCCTAAGCATGCATTCAAAAACCACTTTACAGAAACATGCAGACATTACAATATATAAATGAGAGCAGATATGTCCTATCATTTTATTATTTTTCATCTGTATGTACACATTTTTGTGAAAGTATTTGGATGTGTATACCTATACATGAAAAATAGCAGAGAGAGATATTTTGTAAGTTTATAATATAGTGGGCATTTGTTAAGGTGAATATAACACTGAATGCTACTATTTGACTGTGCTAAATTGAGTATACTGAAATGTGCAGGGTGTATTATGTTGAGCATATGAAACAACTTAGCGATTTAAATATCCAAAGTATAATTATGTGTAGTGCAATATTTTTCAGAATGGAAGTGCTAAAGAATTTTTTTTTCTTCTAAATAAATATTCTTTCCATTATTAACTAGTGTGGATTACTTCATGTTATGTATAAAGGAAAAAAAATCACCCAGAATTTTCTTGCATGAAGACTTTAAGAAAATTAGCACAGTGTGAGAGAAACTGTAATTGCAAAATTTGGTTTGGTGTTTTACATAAGGTTATTTCCTTCCTTCTGCATACCCTTTAGCATATCACTGAATGTGTTTTATTAAAACATTCTAGCCACCTGTCCATTTGAGCCTGTTTCAGTTGTTACTCAAAAATAAAAGCACTTTTGTACTTCAGAACACAGGGATCCAGAAATAAGTTTCCATTACTGGTGGCTAATTAAGAAAGCTGTGTTTGTTGTCCCTTTAAAAAAAAAATAAATAAAAAAAAAAGCACCCAAGCCAAACACAACAATAACAAAAGAAACCACATCCTTTTTGCCACTCTCCCCCCTCCTCCTCTGTCCCCTCTCCCCCCCCCCCAAATAGTACACAGACACACATACTTCCCTTCAATGAGTGGTTCAAGCTCCCTGATTAAGGTCATGCCGTTTGTTCATTACTGGCCTGGCTAATGTGATTGAATTGGAACAATACCTTTGAACTCCTTGGCTCTGATCTGCATACAAATTGACTCTCTTGTCCTTGGCAGTGACCTTGACAGGCTTTCCACCACTCTTAGAATGGCTGACCAGTTTCTCATCCAAAGTTCCTAGTAAAAAAAGCCCCAACCCCAAAATAAAAATTTGTCATTTGTACTACTTTTCTCTGTATTAATGTTTCCTTATACACCATTAAAAAAGGCAAAATTGCTACTCCCGAGCTCCCCCTGGATGTTTATTAATACTTGAAAATCACAGTGTCACTTTAAAGTACTGAAACAGTGACAGCATTGTTTTGAAAGAGTTCATTGTTACAGTCTGAAAGACATTTTACATATATTTTCAGGAGACTTTTTCTCCTTGTTACACAAAAGGTTGCAGTTTAGCTCATGGACTTTTGCATCACTGTAGTGGTGTTTGTTTTGTTTTGTTTTTTTTTCAAATAAAAAAATATAATCTTGGTTTTGTCCTGTGAAAACATCAAAAATTAGTTTCCTTTTTACAATTTGCATTAGCACACTAACAGCCTGTGTGTCAACAGGTTCTGTGGTAATAGAAATATTATGGATTCAAACAAAACAAAACCAAGCCATGCAGAACACTGCATCTAGAAAATGCCAGGTTTAAGGTAATAAGCTAAGAATTTGTTTGCATCTCCGAGACTTTTAGACCAACACATTGCTCAAGAGAAGCATGATTTCTATACAGAAGACACTATAGCAATATTTTTGAAAAAAATAATACAGAAGAATATTCTTCTGACTGGAAAGGAGAGGTTTATTTCATTTTCACTCTACTAGAGATTTACCTTGTGAGACAAGTGTCAGCCTCGGTGAACTTTTATTGTTAAAGTAATGAAGTAATAACAAAATCAAATTAAAATTAAGTATCATCCAGAAAAAGAGATGGACAGCATGGTGAGAAATGCACTTTAGAAGAAGTTCTATTTTGTCTTTAATATTCATTCTTACTTTAGGCAAAATCTAGTGCAGGGAAAACAGCTGGAATTTTAAATTCATTTAATAGCACTTTGCACTTCTCTAGTGGCTATTTAATAGGTTCTCAAAGGGCTCTAGAAACATGAAGAAATTAATATGTATTATAACCAGGTGAAGTATTATTATGAAACATTAATAATGACCTGCAAATCTATAAATAGTAAAAGTACAAAATTTCTAACACATATTCTTTAATATAATTCTCATTTTTATTCTGGTGTGGTAACCAGACCAACTGTTTTGAAAAAAGTCTCAAACCCAAGGGTTTCAGTATTGAGAAAATTATTTTTAAGGCAATAATATTCAAACATCTGGACAATTTCCAAGAACTTAGATAGTTCAGATGTCACAGATTTGGCATCCAGTTCAAGACCATTATTTAAATAAGTCACAAAATTCAGATCTTGATCCAAACTTTCGTAAAAATTTAAGGATGGCCTGGATCCAAAATTCCAAAATTTGAGTACAAAGAAACACGTGGAGCTCCATTGAATTTCTATGATCAATTCTGTTCAAGACCTAATACTGAAACAGGCTTCTCATCATTACACTTGAGCTTGCACTTTCACCTTATCTTCATTGTCTTTGCTCTGTTGGTGAAAGCCTCAGGCTTGCTCAGGAAAGGAGAAAACTGAAAAGGGAAAGCCAAAAAGTACAAGGTACAGACTTCAGCATCTGTAAAGACCTGCAGCAGCAATGCTGGATAAGCCTGCAAGCATGACACCTGCCAGTGAGAAGAGTCACGTGCAGTTAGTTAGATCTGTGAACAAATTAAAGCTCTGCGGAGCCACACAAGTGACACAGCATTGAAGAACACATCTTTGAAGGTATTTTGGTGCCTAAAACACATACAGGAAGTTGTAGGAGATTTCAAAAGTATTTGGGCCAAATTCTTGTTGATTTCACTTCTTTTCTAGAAGCAGCAGCTGAACAGTGAAGTTATTGTTTACACAAAATACTAATCAATTTATCTCACCCAAAATAGCACTGCTTATATAAAAATCTAAGATTTCTGATATTCTGAGATCTTTCTGAAGTGTGCTAAAAGGCATGCAGTATTTCAGAAACCACTGAACAGCAGCCACCTCTGCAGTAAAATATACCAGGTGTCCCTACAACAAGAGAGCATATAGAGGACTTCTAGGAAGAGTATTTTTAAGTGAAACTGCAAAAGGAAAGGTTAAGTAGAGAGAATGCACTTTATGAAATAAGGCTCTGCTCTCTCACAGATATTTTTCATCACAAATTGTCAATCCTTGGTTTTAGAACTTAACCAAAAAATGATATGCCTATCACTGTCACTACTTAATTTTATTTAAACAGTGAGCACCACCTACTGCAGGGGAAGATTGCAACCTATTTAGTCAGTACATCAATCACTTCCTATAATATTTTTTTTTCCTAAAGCTGTTAGTGCTGAAGTCCTGACCAGAACTATGTATAGTTATCATGTGAGATTGGAGCTGGTTGTTTCTCAAAATGAAGCGTTCCTGAGCTCTCTGTAGCATGTATAGGTCTTAGATATTAATCAGCTGAAGGAAAACAAGAAGGAAGATCTAATCAATTAACCTTATATAAAAAACCAGAACTCAAATAAAGGCAGCTAGTGGGAGAAATTAGTTTATGCTACTCCCTATACTTGATCTGTGGCAGGCACATTAAAGAAACTAGGCACTACCAGGGGAAGAGCTGTTCCACTCCTTAAAATAATAAATAAGTTTTAGCACTGAGTTTGAAACACTTCTATATGAAAGCAAGACTTAGTTCAGGGGAAAAAGGAAAGGAGGGCAAAGAAAATCTCTCTCCTTTCCCATCTCAGAAGACTGGCAGGGGTTCTGACACCACTTATATGGTGCCCAGAAACCCTCTTCCCGCTGTAGGTGAAACCCTGCTCACCTCTTATCTGCTCCCTCACAGCTGCTACCGCCTGCTCACCTAGTTACCCTAACCTGATTCAATAAAAACTACTTTTTTAACCTGCATCAATTTCACTGCTTTGGACTAGAAAGCAATGAATTCTGCAGCTCATGCCGGTAGACCTGAGGAGGCAGCAACTTTCAGCAGGAGCTTGGCTGTGAGCTGAGGGGATGCTTAAACAAGGAGAAATCAGGGTACCATCTGCAGCCAGAACAAGCTGTCTGACTGCAGCACTGAGCTCTTGCCAAGCTATGCTAAGTTACACTGGTCATATAGGTTCCTCAACAGATTCTGTCTGTAATGAAAAGGTAGAGAAATCTGAGCTCTGTCAGCCCTGGTCCTGCCGTCACAGGATCAAGGTAAAGATACTCAGCAAAGTTATTTCTGAGGATGAGGCAAATAAGATGCTGAGTTAAATGCCCTGCTGGGCATTTGCAATAAGACTGCTCATGCCTGCACGATGCAAAAGAGCTGCAAAGCATAAGACAACTGATATATAGGAGGACTATTAAAAGAAAAATACCAATATGACCTAAATGCCTGTAAAGCTGTATAAGCTTACACTCCAAGCCCTTACTGTTTTTTACTTGCATCTGACATACTGTTGGCAGAGTAAGGCAGAGAAATCCATCCTCTCAACCCCATGATAATGGTAATGGCTATGATCTTGCTTTCTTTCAAAACATAGAGCAATTTCTAGAGAGAACCCTACAATGATACTATGACTATGAGATTACAAAACATAGTCCAAAATTTTCTGTGTTCCTTTCTGCCCAAGAAGAGTACAAGAAAACAAATACGTGACAGCTGTGGAAAAGCAGGAGCAAGACATGCAACGAGTGTGGTGTAGTAACTAGAAAGAACAAAATGCAAGTGAAATGTATTAATTATTGATAAGGGACAGATAATTACCACACTTCATATCTGCCTACCTACTGTAAGGATATAAAAGACGTTTCTTAGTTGTCTAATGAGTGGTGGGTTGCAGTTTGCTCTTTTGGTTCTGTAGGCAGGTTCTCTTTTTCCTTGCTGGCTGGCACTCTCATGCACATGCTACATTGTTCCAGCTTACTGTTAGTAGTCTGTTGAAATCACCTACATAAAAATAATAGAGATAATCATTACTGTCAGATCTGATCAGAATACAGGTTACAACAAAAATCCAGGACTAAAATGCATCCCTCAGTTGGGTCTCTTAGTAGATGGAAAAAACCCAAACCACATGAAAAGAGTCCGTTATTGTACTTCAGATAAAAACTACAGGGAGAGATTTATAGTCAGTAGAGAACTTTATGCTCTGTCCTTTTGCAACTAGTGAGATAGTAAATACCTAACTTTATGCATGTGAATATTTTCATGCAGAACTTAGGATATACACTACCTGTGTCACAAAGAATAGGCAAAAATGTTTAATGGATAAATTCTGAACATTTACCTGATGAATAGAGAGCTTGGGTAGGTTTTGGGAATGCTTTTGCTCTTTACTGGTTTTATTCCATCACTTACTGTACTGAATGTGTTCACTCATGCAATAATTTCATATTTAAGAGGATATAGCACCTATATTTCCCACCATTTTATTTCAATCACCATCTCTTAATGACCACTTTGTTAATTGAATAAAGACTTCTATATTCACCATTTAATCTAAAAGATTAACATAAAAACATGGCAATAATGTAACCACAACAAAATTGAACCTCAAGGCACAAAATGTATGCTTTTAGTTATCCACAACACACTGTAATGAGAACATTCATAACAAAATCCTTCTTAGTAGTAATGCACCTGTCTTCAGGCTTGCAACATATTTGTTGTATCAGAGCGATCTTGCTAAATGTCAAGGTGGTTTGCATTCCTTTTTGTTTAAAACTGGTATTAAATTGGTACATTGATGGAGAAAACATCAGCATAGGTTTCTGCGCTCTTTTTGTCTCTCTTGGTAGGAGATGAGATGTCACTTGGGAGTAGCCAAGAGAGTCTGGATATCTGATAACAGTCCTCCAACACACCCCTACCTCTATTAAGATATCAATCTGCTGATGTCCACTGTTGTGAGAAATACCATGTTGATGCCTGAGAAAAGAGTGAGCTACTCTGCTACCTGGCAAGTCCCAGCTGCCAAAGTCATTCAGTGATATTGTCCTCCAAAGCTCTTCCTGCCACCATAAATTCAGATAACCCAGCAGAGCTCCTACTAGTTGCATGAGAAGACTCTGTCACTGGGGCCATGTAAGCACATATTGAGACTCCTCAAAAGAGCCACAGTTTGGCTACCCCCACCTCATTCAAACAGCTGAGGAGCTCTAAGCCTGTGTTTGGTCTGTGTTTGGTCTGTGTTTACTTGCTTCAGAAAGTCCCCTTCTCTCTTTAATATGTTTGTGTTTCCTTTTGCTGAGTGGAGGCACTGGTTAGCGGTGCAAGACAATCTCTAACTTCACAATTTATAAAAGGTGCCTTTTTTTAGCATTGCTTGCTCCTATTAGTTCACAAAGTAAGAACCTTAAAGGACCTTACACCATGAGGTATCTCTTCGGGGATTCAGTGCTTTCCAGTTCGCAAGATCGCCCTCAAGAACAAGTTCAGTGATTCCCAGACAAGGGATTGTAACCTCTGGTGACACTAAAGACACTCAGGAATGCAAAATGCAGCAGCTTGCATCTGACAGACTGCAGCTGAATAGGGAAGTAGACTATCACCTTTGCCAGCTTTCAGGTGCCAGAAAATGGGTGCTGGCAGCTAAATTGCTTGCCTACCTGGAACAAACTGAAGCACCTTCTGTGAATATAAGTGCCTAAACATGCACCCTAGAGGCTGAAGGCCTAACCCTTTATTCATCTATTTAAATCTGAATTTGGAGGAAAAAACAAACAACTTCAAAAATAGCCAGAAAGTGGTGACAGGAAAAATAGCACACAGAGAAATGACTACCAGGTGGGGACACCACTGTGACAATCTAAACTCGTTCCCCTGACTAGGGCCAGATTATGGCAGAAGCCATATTAAAAGAAAAATCTTTTTCAAGGGGTTGTCAGCCTTCAGCCTGGATGGCCAGGATGGTCCACAGGCAGTCTTTTAATGGTAACAGCAGGGCTTACACAGACTTGAGAGCTGGGAGACAAAGCACATATTTAGAGGGGTACCTGTGAGAGACAGAGGCTCCCCCACCTTTCATGCTCAACAGAGGCTGAGAAACTATGGCTTTGTGCAGAGAGATGATACCTCCAATAAGGTGATTGGCAGCATCTTGCTTCTGTGAAAGGCAGTATCTCCCAGCTCTTGCCGAGTTTCTAACAGAAAGCTTAACTTCTAATTTGGGAAAGAAAAATACCATCTGGCACCTCAACTTTGAAAAGTTGCCAAATGTAGACTTGCTCTCTGAATCCTCCCCAGGAAATTGAGGGAACTACCTACCAAGATCAGCATTACAAAGTGTGAACAAGGCTCACGTGAGCTAGATGCATGTAATCTACTCCAAGGTCTTTAAAGAGAAAAATAACTGATTTAGTCATGCAGTCACCTTAAGAACTTGCTTGAGTCTCCAGTTCTATGTCCAACTGGAAGTTAATGAACCACCACTGTAAATTCTTCATGAATATTAAAAATAAGGCAATAATTCATCTTTTCTAAACTAAGAAATTGGAGGTGACTTCATTTTAGAAGGAAGGCTAGCAATGAGCCCTGCAGTATCATTATGCTGGTTAACACTGGAAAACACATGAGCATTTGATTCATGTTTGTGCTCATTACAGTCTTATTTGTGTAATTTTAAGAATAATTTTTTTTTTTATATATAAAATTAAAAATGTCAGAAGAGTCACTTTGTCAGAAGAAAATGTATTCATGTCAGGGAAAAGATTTTTAAATTGTAGCCAATAATGAGTGAAGAAGAGGAATTTAGGAAAAGGAAAAATCTGGGAGGAGAAATAAAATTGTTGTTCTTCACCACCTCATTATTTGTAACCAGTGGTATGTAAACTCCATATTACACTACAGGATCAATTCAAATGCAAATACCTGAGCCTTAATTGCATACATGAAAGAAAAAAAAACAACAGTGAAAATATTCAGGCATGCTTTATCTTGCTATTTCTGTGTCCTCCAAGACATATATTTAAAGTTTAAGCAGTAAAACAACACCTGGGTAGATTTATACTGAAATAAGCTGATAAATGCCATTATAAATATGATGTGCAAATTGAAAACCATAGCAAGATGCCAGATAGCAACTCTGTAACCTTATTAGTTCAAATTATTTAAAATTAGATGTATTCTATAATACTCGCATATATCAAAATTGCTAAGGTATTGAACTCATCCCTATGTTGCTTTTCTCAAGTAAAATTTCTTTTGAATTCAAAGATACGAATTCAAGTTATTTATATTTTTAAATTTCATACTTGCATCTGTACAGAGAAGATGAAGAATGTATCTTTATTCTTTAACAATGTGCCAATAAAGATCAAGTGTACCAATTTTAGAACAATCCATTCCTTTTGTCTAATTGTTAAGTTGCTTTTCTGTGGGGACAGATCTGCTCAAGTCTACTCTCTGTGATTCAATATATGCACAATTCTCATTATGATAACTGGAGCTGCGCATGCAGCTGGATACAAAATTCACATCCCTCCCGCGAAGCCAGATATCTCAGATATCATTCAGTCAGTTGCATTTGCAACAGTGAGTCCTAACATGAGGATTTACAGACATGGAATGCCCTTCCACCACCTGCCAAAGTACCAAAATCCCACATCCCTGTGTCTTAGTTTATTATATTTCCATTCCTCCTGTTTTTTCGATCAGGCCGTATAGTTTGCATTTATAATGTAGGCTCAGGCCAAAGCTCTCCTAAAGTCAATGGAAAGATTCCTTATGGCTCTGATGGTCTCTGGAACATACTACATCTGTCAGCCCTTCCCAGATTACATTCCTGCAATGCCATCGGAGGCAGTATTATGAAAATTGACTCCATAGTGTAAACAGTGCTACATAATTTCCTTCTGTGATGCTTTGTCCTTCCTTACCTTCTGTGCAATTATCTGAAGCTCAGCATTTTTTCAGCATGCATATGGCATGGGTGGTGGCTCAGTTTCACTCAGATTTTATCCTCAGCAAAGGAAAAGTCTTACTTAGTTGTACTTAGTTCTATAAATTGAGTTTCATTTACAAGTAATGTATATATAAGAATCACACTTTAGGAAAATGTTATACTTTTTAAAGGCCAGACTACATACAGGCATACATGCCTATGCCTTAACTCAGAAAGGTTTTATTGAAGACAGTAAGACCAAAGTGGGTCTGTTTTCCAGCTATAGGTGATGGCAAAAGGTCAGGAAGTAATCTAGATGGGCTGGTAAGTACACAGGAGTCTAGGGTGACGACTTCACCTAAATCTGTCTTCGTTCAGTCAAATATTTCTGCAGTGAAGAGGAACCTTGTGCTCACTCCTTGCACAAACAAATAGGAATGATGCTTGACCACTGTGGTGGAGCATTCAAAGCCAGGCCTACTTCTGTCTACAGCATCTCTGGAAAACCACTCCCATGTTTTCACAACAATCCAACAGTGTTCAACTCACCAGCATGCTTGCTGCAATACGTCATTAAACTGACACCCATCCAACATGGGTAGAAAAATAGTGACGTAGATAAAAGCCTATAAGAACATAATGTGTCCTGCAGCAGAATTATTAAATGTAATATACAAAAGATTGCATAACTGAACTATTTTTTCACTCTCCACATATACAGGAAGCTTATATCAAAGGAAAAAGGTGAAAAAAAAAAAAAAGTAAAAAGTTTCTGACTTTCGTTAACCTTCTCTTGTAGTTCAGGTTATTTCTTTAATGCATTTATCTGCTTTAAAATTGTCTCCCTAGCCTCTCAAGGGAAACCAATATAATACACCATCACATTTCTCACAGGAGAAGAAAGAACACTTACTCTTAATAGGTGGCAATTTTGCCAGATGTTATTGACATAGTAAGTGCGAAATTTCAGTGATACTAAATGCAAAGTGCAGCAGATTAAAGAACAATGGAACAAAGTGCAAAATGAAGTTTAAAAAGCAGCAGTGTCAAAGTCAGAGAAAGTGTGAAAAAATTACATTTTAACAACACTATTAAGAACAAGTTTACTAATTACTGTAACTGGTACAAATTTAAAAGTACCTTCCTTAGACTCAGGGAAGTTTTTTAAAGTGTGATTTTTTTTCTTGTCAGCATTTCTTCTTTTCTTTATGTGCTGTAGCAGAGACATAACATTACTGGTAATAAAACAATGACACTTGGAGCTCTTTACCTTTCACTTTTTAACCCTTTCTTACCAAGTAATATTGCTGCAAATCCTGCTATTTGGACAATGTGGTGAACTACAGAAAATGCTTTGATAACTAATACTGAGCAGTTTAAAACAAAGACTATGGGATTGATTCAGTCATGCTTTACACATTCACCCACTGGCAATAATGAAACTTACACACCAAGAATGACTTCTCATTAGAAGTTTGGCAAAACCTTGTTTTACTCTTACAAAAAAAAAAATCTATACAATGTGCACAGTTACCTCACATTCAATTCTGCACTAAAATGCAATAATAAAATATTCCAGTTGAGATGCTTATCATCTATAAATCAGAGAAGCATCGCTGCTTTCAGCAGCTTTACACTAAACTTTAAGAACTCAATTTTCTAGATTTCATTTGTATTATTCATACTGCGTTGAGAAATAGGAACCAGTTCTCAACAAGCTATCCATGGACCTCTGCTGAATTCATTGCAACTGCTCTTTGTTTGGCCTTCAGCCCTGTTACTGTAACCTGTACAGTCTTCAGTGAGACTACAGTCAGCAGCAGAGCTAAGATTGAAGTATATCTTCATAAAAAAACAATCAAATAGTTTCAGGCATAGGAAAAACCACGTCTGCTTTGATGTTCTAGAAATAAATGCTGATCATAGCAGTATACCAATCAGTTCAGAAGTCCATGCCCTGACTGAGGATGTAGCCATCCATGCATCTATTGCAGAGTAGCTCTAGTGTGGGAGACAACATGCTGACTCTAAACTCTGGTCAGTTTTCTTCCTTCTTTTTTTTTTTTTTAGATTTTTTAGAATCTAAAATGCCTTAGATTTTAGGGCCAAAATCTAACACCATAATCCTATGACTGGAAAAAATGCCGTTTTCTAGGATAACTTATCAAAATCACTCATTTTCTTGATTTTCACTTAGTACTTTCATTATTCAGTGGGTACATTCAGATTGCAAACAGAAAAGTGACTTCACTCTGAAGTACCCAAAATATATTTATGCAGAACCAGAAACATGTAATAGCCCTGGGTCCTTGCAGAACCCACACCACTGTACATAAAACCTTATTCAGATCTCATAAGCTACATATATAGCAAGCACAATTCCAAACAGCTCTAGTAGGCAATTCCAGTCTCCAATTATTGTCTGAGAAATGGTTTAATTTAAAATCTGTTTGGAAATAAAAGTAGCAAAGCATCAAGATTTCCTAAAATACTACAAGAGAAAGTTGACTTTGCATAAGATGCAAGTAACTTGCACTAATTATGATTCCATTAGTGGTAGTTCTTCTAGCATATCAATGGCTACCCTTTTCAAGAAAATCTGTTATTATACAGCTAAATACATCTGCACAGCTTTCTTGAGGCACTTTTCTTTAAAATGCATTTATCATAGTCATCTATCACCACTTTTTTACCTCATGACTGCACTTGACTCAATCAAATAATTTGTGAACTAGAAATAAAATTGGTTCAACTTCAAAAATTGTGTGCTGTACCATTTGATGCAAGGCCTAAGGCTCTATCCAATCAAGGAAGAAAAGATGTAGCATGGTAGATGATTCATTTGCTAAAGGATCCAATTCTTTCTAATAAACAAAACTCAATATATGTGAAGGTATACCTTCTAGATCTTCATAAGTGCATAAAGAGGCGGGAGAAGGAGGGAGAAATGTCATTCTTTCCAATAAAGCTACCTTTTAACGCCTTTGGAACCAAGTATAGATCTTGAACCTTTATGTCCACTTAATATGCAGTTTAATATTGTGGGCATTGAGAAGATATCTATCACAGATCTAAATGGAAACATGCTGTTCTTCTTGTGTTGTGGATATAGTTTGCCCACTTCTGCTCTGAGCTAAATGCAGTTAATTTTGTTCACCTTTTTCACTGCCTTTAGCCAGAGCTCATCAGCTGACCTGCACTAATGAAGCAAGTTGGCTTGCCATCATGTGTAATATCACCATCAGTTTGGTATATCAGATCTGCAGTAAGCAGCAGATTTTTATTTCATTGTATCAAACAGCATATAAGTGATTACCTAGATGACTGCTAAACCCTGGCTGTCCTTGCTCCCTGGCTGGTGACCTCAGCTGTTTGTTCCAGATTTTAAAGGAGTTATTCTTGTGGCTCTCCCTGTTATATTTTTATAACAGTTTTGTTACATCTAGGGTCCAGATCAGACTCATGGTCTGTAACCACTATGTTCTATGTGTAAATCCATAGACAGCCTTGGCCCAGAAGCACTTGTGCTGGGATCCTGGAGAAAGGCATGCAGTGTATTGGGTGCAGAGAGGCCAGTCTTGCTCTCAACGTTGAGCAAGGCAGGAACAATTTTTCAGGCACTGTCAAAAGTTCAGTGTGACTTGAGATGAGTCTCTTTGGCTCCTCAGCACTCTTGATTTTCTTCCATTTTCAGGCAAAGACAATGACCATATTCTATGTTTTATTCTGAAGTGTTTTGAAATTATCCCAACAACAATCATGAAAGTCAAAAGGTATATATTTTAATTATTTCTATAGTTTTAGCATGCCAAGTCTTAGTGTAGATCTCTGGCCTCAGCTAGACTCTTTACCTAAACTCTCCATTATTTCCAGGATATTAGGACTGTGATAACATACTCTCTTTACTTTTTTTTTCATTAGATGCAAAAAAGATGCATGTCTATAAGTCCTTCCAGCTACAACTAGCAGAAAAGTAAGAGATAGTTTTCACCACTTTCCAATTGTTGCTTTTAAAAAAAAATTGTTTCAGTAAGTTCAGGGCAAGTTTGCCAACCATGACAAATGTTGAACCATGATGTCAGGAAGGGGTGGAGGATCTTGATGTGACTTGATATTTTTGTCTTGACATGTTTGTGCTAAAAGAAAGTTCAATGTCTAGGATTTTATCACATTCAATTATTGCTATCAGCTTGTGCATTCAAGATGTATTCCTAAAAACCACCATTAGAATAATTTGTTCTACCTCCTCTTTCTAGACTGGCAATAATTGCCCCAACATCTTCCTCCTCCTTTATCTCCTTGTCACCTACTGAGACTCTTCCAGTTCCCTAGGGGAGCCTCATCAGAGCTACGTAAACCTTTGCTACATATACATTTTTACCTCCTACTGCACTATTAATGGAACTTTCTGATCTCTTGCTAAACTACAGTGGACTTCTCTGAGATAATGTTTCATCTTTTGCTGGACTTACAGGTATTCTGTAAGTCAATAAAATTGTCTTTTAAAGTTACAACCCCAGAAAGAGTCATTTCTCTATTAAGCATACTGTGTAAGGGACACTGCTTAATTTTTTTCTACACTATACCCAGGTTATAACCCATCTCTTCATTCTTCTGCAGGATACTTTGGGGTAGCTGAGGTCACATATTTTGATTTTGACATATATTTCCTTTTTTTGTGACTCTTCAGAGAAATTGTTGAAGTACCATAACGATTCTCTTAGTTTTGGCTGGTTTAGGCAACTTATTGTTCAATTCAAGCACAGTTAGAGAGATTAACAATCAGCAAATGTAGATGTGGAAATCTTAACAGTAAATTTCAGTAACTTAATTCAGTAATTTTACTATTTCAATTGTATACAAATCTATGAAAACATGTTTCTGTTTTTAGTTCAGCATAGCTAAAACCATGCAATATCATTCATTCCCATGCAATTGCATCTCAAGGTGAGAAACATCCTGAGTAAGACTAGCTTTAGAGATTTATATAAATTGGTGCTGATACCACAGAGCAGCTTTGCAGCTTTCCCAAATCTGGACCAAGGGGTTAAAATAATTGCCTATATCTACCTGAAATCTGACCACTGCTCCAGAGTCAAACTCAACTGTTAAAGTGCTAAGGATGATAAAATGTTTATACTACATATGAGCAGTTATTGGTACCTGTCTTGTGCAAATTATATTAAGCTATCTAGATTACTTTGATTAGTTTCAGTCTGGCTGTTAGCATTCTCCACTGGAAACAGATAAGACTTCCAGAAAAAGACTGAATGAAATTTTGGGGATTGACACATCCAGATTCCACACTTTCTGCCCTTTTGAAGGACACATTACATTTTTTCACCTCTCTCACTGATCATATCATAGCAGAGAAGTCGAGTAAATCACTGAAATCTAAATAATCACAAAAGTTATTCTGATTTTTCTGGCCTTTTATTTTATGTTCATTACAAATTCAACAGCAAACTGTTCCCACCACTGGATGAATGTGCTGCTTTCACATGGTGTACTCTACCCATGCCCCCATAAACCTCAAAGAGTAAAAAGAGAAGGAGCAATAACAAAAGGCTCAGCCTTGTATATTCTCTTCAAATAATCAACCACATTTTTTTATTCATGTGGACTAGATATCTAAACTCAGGATGACCTTGATACTTCTAGGCTACAACAAGGAGGCAGAACTATTTGACCCTGCAGAGAACTGCAAAAGACACTGATTTAAGGATCCATTTTTAGACCTGTTTAGAAATTAATGTAAAGTTGCGTTACGTCATATATAGAGTAAAACACCATGTTTCTGTGCTTTGCCAGCATGATATGAGGTGATTCATATGCACTAGTAGAAGAGTGTTGCTTTCATGATTATTAAGATTGTATATCTTTTACAGTCATCACAACTTTTATACTTCCCAAGCAAAACCTTCCAATCTATTTTCCCCCTGAATTTGCAAGATTTTTTCCTAGAACTACATGTGAAATAAGCACTCAAAAGGTAAAACAGGATTTCACAATACTGTTTTTTGCTGCAGTGTTGTTTACTGCAACAAGTTGATTTGAACACTTTCTTTTCAGTACACTCATTGACAGACATTTCCAGTATGATGGGGAAGTGATAGGCTGCAGTAGTAGTTAAAATTTACCTCCAGTTATGTGCCTGATTTGACAGCTCCTTAGAAATCTTCCAACAGGTCATTTCTACATTAACTTCTCTGTGATTTCTTGGGGAGTTAAGAACAATTTTGAGGCAGGAAAGAGAATAATCAGGAAGTTTTTCGATGATGTATTGAAAATGTCACAATACTTCACTTGCAATTGACTTGTATGTAAAACTATGTCTGAGTTACTACTGGGAGTGTAAACCTTGATGAAAGAGATGGATAAAGGAAAATAAGAAAATGAAATGTGTGTTAAAACCAACACTCGCTCTTTTTGCCGTTTTTAATATCTTCATATGCAAACTCAAATATCTGCTTGCTTTCTTCTCCTTGTTCTCATTCCTCGCCAGAGAGTAATAAATGTTTGCTCTACCTACAGTCTTCTCTGAAATTTGCCATTCTTCAGCGAATAAACCCCAAAATACTAACAAATTAACTAGTCCTACTGTCTTCAACCAGTTTCTCCCTGAGGAGGTGAAGACTTGACTAAAATAATATGCCTAAAGCTGATCTGCAGAGACTGTCCTCAAGGCTCTCTCGATAAGCTCCTGGTCTTGATTTTCCATATTCCTAGTTCTTGAATAAGAAGTATCACTGCAACCTCAGGAGGTCAGGAAACCAAGACTTCTTGTGGCCATGTAAGTTACCAACATGTTTTTCCAAACACTAACCCTCCAGGAAGCACACAGGATGCATAATCACCTAAAAAATGGCAATAAAATTTGACAGAATGGCTGGGATAAGCTGCAATCTGCTTCCAACTCCTCCAAAGCTGCACAGCAAGTCACAGACTTAAAAGTATTACCAGCAAAAAACAGAACTCCATCCCTCAGAGAAAATAATAAAATATATCTCCTACACTCCGATTGTCCCAGACGCTCAGAAAAGAATAGACAAAGACATCAGGCTCCAAAAAAGTCACAAACCTACAGAATCCATTTGTTTTACAGGAACCATTCCCATTTAAATAATATAGCTGCAGTAGGATTGCATACTTAAGAATTCTTAGTCATAAAAGGATCCTTAGAAAAAACCCAATACAAAAAAAAGGAAAAAAAAACCCTCAAACAATCTTTCATAATAGGAATGGAAGTAATATAAAGAGGGCAAAACAAGTGACATTACTTTCCAAAATAAAGAGTTAAACGTGTTTAGACTCCTGGAATGTGCTTTTCTAAAATTTCAAATATTTTAACACACAAACTTACCTCCTAATTTTTCTTTTCATAGTTACAGAATGGTCTCCAATTATAAAAATTGTTGCAAACTTTTCATTTTTGTTCCAGTTGAAAAAAGGTTTTGGTTAAATACTGCATAGTGTATTGGAACATTACAATAGACAAGTGATTCTGGCCTGGCTAATTTCTGTGAATTCCTTTGTTAGTAATGGCATATTATCTCAATGACTGGGGTGTGTGTGGGGGGACACAAGCAAACAAAACAAACAAACAAAAAACCCTACAAAACAAAATTCAACATTTACTTTCGTGAATGATTTTCTGGTCTCCTCTTAAAATTTTCCAAGTACATTTTCCATCAAAATGTGAGAGGAAAATACTATCAGTTCAAACTTCTCACTGGCATTTTTGTCAAGACAAATCTTACTCTAACTAGCCCTGCAATGCTACTATCCATTGAAACCAGCTGCTATTAGGAGAATGTTGAAGTCTTCAAAAGCAAAGCTTAATGGAATGAAAAAGACAAAGCCTTACAGATGTGAAAGGCAACTCAGGCCAAGAAAATATAACCAGTCAGAAGGTGTGATTTATAAATTTGTGTTTTATATTCTGGTTTGTAAAATGAAACAGGGTAGCAGATATGGGAACTAAATATATGAAAAGGGATGATAGAAATAAAAATAGGAAGACAGGAAAAAAGTAGAAAACTGACGAGTAAGGGGTTGTATTTAAGGGTAATTGAGGAAAAAGCTCAGTGCAATGAGCAAGAGACTAGAGGCAAGGTTAGTACAGAAAAGTAATAGAATTTGTTAAACCAATTGACATAGTTGGAAAGGAACAGATGAGCTTTCAGGCATGCAAGCCCTTCTTCAGATCTGAAACAGCAGGGAGTACAATGAGACTTTTCAGGTACTGGATCTCTTATTACCCACCCACAGACAATGTCAGAATCCTGACTGGCAGAGGAGGCATAGATTAATGATAGGTGACACCATTTGAATTATTCAAAATACTGACACCCAGAAAGTATTAAGATACCACTAAGTTAAGATATGTTACTAAACCTCTTGGGTGAGGACTCAGTTGGATTAGGAGAAGGTAAATTTGGGCATCTGTTCTGATTTTATTTTTAAATCCTCATATTCCCTTTGACATTCTTTGGGGAGACACTACCAATTACAGGTTTCTCCTGAGGCACTTACAATGCAGCACAACCAGTCCTTAGACCCACAGCTTACCCCATAATCAGGGCAGCATTGTTCTGTTCTTTCATTTCAGTGGGAGGGAGAGAAGTGTTCTCAGCTGGATGGTAGAGAGCAGCTTCAGCTCCCACATCTACCAAACATGCAACTTTAATTGCTCAACTCCAGAAAGCACACCTGCATTTGTTAGAAGTTTGGGGTTTGAACAACTGCCAGGGTCAAGACTTGACACAGTATCTTTTGCTGAGCTTACTGTAGTAAGGACAAATTCAACTACCAAAAAAAGCAGAACCAGTAAGTATTGTCAAGATGATCCTTCCATTGTGCTTTAAACTACAACAGTAACAGCAGCATGCTGGAATGACAGACTATTTTCCAATTACTATTATTTCTTGCAGCAGCTCATGGAGGACTAGCAGGTCTAGGCCCTCTTGTACTTGGTATCATTTATGTTACACAGTAATAGTCCCTGTCTGGAAAGGTCCAAAACTAGTAAACTGACACACAACCTTAAATATTTAATGCACTTTCCATGACAATGTAAATACCTTGTTCACGTCAAGATGCTACAAGACACAAACAAATCTTTCATAATGTAGTAATCTGAACAGATTAATTAATATTTCTTGGAGCTTTCCTCCCCTGAACAAGACAACTGGAAATTGGGGAGGCTGAGAGAAGCATCTGCCATATGTGCTTCTATTTCTTATGCAAAATTTATCCTAAATGGCAAACATACTAATGGCAAAGTAAAAAAAAAAAAAATCTAGTGACACTTAGAGGGTATAATTCTGTACTTACATATACCTACCCAAAAGATGTATCACAGAATCACAGAACAACCCGAGTTCGAAGGGACCCACAAGGCTCAAGTCCAACTCCCATTTAGGCACAGGACAACCCCAAGGTCACACGATGTGACTAAGGGCAATGTCCAAGTGCATCTTAAACTCCATGAGATTTGGAGCCATGACTAACTCCCTGGGGAGCCTTTTCCAATGCTCCACCACTCTCTGGGTAAAAAACTTCTTTCTAACATCCAGCTTGAACCTCCCTCGGGACAGCTTCATGCCATTCCCCTGTGTCCTGTCACTGTTTACCAAAGAGAAGAGCCCAGCACCCACTCCTCCCTCTCTGGTAAGGAGGTTATAAACTGCTATGAAGTCCCCCCTCAGCCTTCTCTTCTCCAGACTGAACACGCCAAGTGAATTCAGCCTTTCTTCATATGACTTCCCCTCCAAGCCTTTAGCCATCTTTGTGGCCCTCCTCTGGATGCTCTCCAGCAACTTCATGTCCTTCCTGTATTGTGGGGCCCAGAACTGCACACATTNAAGATGACATCAGCTGGTGTCCCTTGATCAACTAGATAGGTAATCTTATCATAAAAGGAAATCAAGTTTGTTAAGCATGACTTCCCTTTCATGAACCCATGCTGACTAAGACTAATAATTGCGTTGACAGACAGATGTGCTTATATATGGCTCGCAGAATGATCATCTCCATAATTTTGCCTGGTACAAGCCTGTAGTTACCACGGTCATTCCTGTTACCCTTCTTGAAGACTGAAACTACATTAGCACGCTTCCAGTCGGTTGGGACCTCTCCAGATTCCCAAGAGCATTGAAAAATCATCGAGAGAGGGCCTGCTAAGACATCAGCCATCTCTTTAAGAACTCTTGGGTGGATTCCATCAGGCCCCATAGACTTGTAAGGGTCTAATTGGAGGAGTAAATCATGCACCAGTATGGGGTCAGCTATAGCATTGACAGATTCCATGTTACCATTCTCTGTAGGCTTTCTAGAGACTTTTAAAGAAAATAAGACTTTTCTTCTAGAGAGCAGAAATGCTATGCCTCAAAGAGCCATTCCTAAAGCACTTTGTGGGAGGAAGGATGGTACATCTGGGACAATAGCTATTTCTGTCATCTAGATAAGTCCATCCTCTTTCAGAAAAAAAAAATGGGCCAACTTCTCTGAGTCACACGGCTGCAAATTCATTAGCACTGTCACATTTCAGAAATGCTTTTGTGAGTGCCTCTCATGCTGACATCATTCACTGTGTATAATAAAAACGCAACCTTTTCTCTTGGTCAGTCCCACGGCTTTCATAGGTTCTTTGGTTTCTTTCTTCTCATTTTCTCCCCTACAAGCAGCCTGTAGACAAATTCTGCCATTTCTCCTTGAATTGTGTCTTCAACAGTCAGATGTTTCTTTCTGACCATATCTCTAAAACGCTTGTTCAGGCCATTATCTTCTGCTTTTACCCTAATTATCTCATTCACTACATCTCTTCCTTTATAGCCTCCCACATATTCATATCACCTTCTTCTCTGTACAATCCTCTACAACTAAGGAACATCTACCTTGCCTTTCAGTCTGACCTGATGTATCTTTCCCACACCTTGAATCCATCAATCCTGTGATTATGACATTTAAGCTTCTTCCCCCCATTTCAGAGCTTTGCTCTGCTTATTTATTCAAGCTGGCCCTTATTGCACCTCCTCCCACCACCCTGGCAGCAATTCCAGCTTTGGCAGCTGACTCCCTATTTCTTTGTCAAACTAATAATGGTCTCTTCCTTGCTATCCTTTTTTTAGCCAAATAGCAAGGCCACTGCTCTATTTTTCTTTTAAATTCCTTGTCAGTACATTCTTCTGGTGAAATGCCTACATGAAAAAGTGCAGCAAAGGGTGGTAAGAATACCGGGGTAGGAACAGAGACTGCAAGACTACTTTTGCCTATAGCATTCAGAGCAAAAACTGCATATGTTTCTATTCCTGCCTGTCCAGTTAGGATTTGCAGAGCAAGGTCTGTGCTTGACCATTATCCCATTCTGACTGAGCTCCTTGCCTGCTGCTTTACAAATTCTATCAGCTAGGACTAATACCATCTCAGCCTCCATCTCTACAGTGCCCATCCACTTTGAAGCTGAATGGGTTTCTACTGAGGGCAGAATTTGGCCTGTTTCCTTAATTAAATATGGTCCTGTCAGAATGCTCTTACATTAGCTGGGGACAAAAAGAAAAGGGGAAGAAAAATTAAATTATGGAGAAAGGGTTTATATCAGGAAAAGTCATTAAAAAGACATCATTAAATATATGGGAATTTAAGCAGCTTTTAACAAAAAATGCATCTGGAAAGAAAACCTAACAGTATTTTAAAATCTGACAATTATGTTCTGCTTTATAAATCCTAATCTTTAAAACACAACACTACTGTACATTGAGGAAGGCTGAGGAGAATTTTTCATGCAAAGTCAATGACAACGCTAAAATTCAAGGACAGATAAGAGGTATGATTCAGTCTTATTTTTATAAAGTGCTATTCATCCACACTTGCATAATATATTTTTGCAGAATCCTAAATCACCTAATAATGTGATAAAATGCATGTTGGCCCAAGTGCCAGCATCAGAACACTGTAATAAATTTAGTTCTAATACAGAAGCATAGCTCTAATACAGAAGCATAGCTCTGCTTATTTATCTATGCACAAATATGCATTTGCATGCATAGAGCAAACATGTGACCAAATCCACAAAACAATGATACTGCACACCTGTAAGGTGACAAAACTTCCATCAAAGTAAATGCAAAATGAACTGAATAGTGCAAAACCTAAGTACTCCATAACTGCACATTACATCCTGCAAGATACATGTTGACTTGAACTAGTTTTAATTAGCATAGGTGCTTATGCACTAAGTGAATATCTCATAAAATATAGATTAGTATCTAGAATCAGAAGTCAGCTGCAAGCTAGATTTATGTAAATATTGCCATGCCAAAATTAAAATTATTTGGATATAATTTTATATATACCTCATCAGACTAAACACTAACACTCTGTTAGAGTGGTCACTACTAAAAACTTTACAGCTTAATTTTTCCAAATAGCTAGCATTACTCTAGCTTTTATAGTATCTTCTATAGACAGTGTATAGAATATCTAAAGAGTATTAAGATGAAGTTACTGACTTGCAACGTTATTTATAAGAATTTTAATGGAAGTTGCTACGTTCTGTCTGTTACAAAATTTAAAGTGTAACAATTTCTCCTATTTTCTTTGTTTTAAACAGACTAGTATTTTCCATGCATCTCCAGTAGCTGTAGAGTCTATTACTGTGGGAACTGAATATCACCTCAGTTACAAAGCAATATATGCTTTATAACAAAAATACATGGCTAAGACCAGCACTTTTTCCTCATTTACTTTATATTGATATATGACAATCTTGATAAGAAAGAGATAGACCTGCCATATTTATAATGAATAATTTTATAATCAAATACTCTATATTAACCTGGTCTCTGGCCAATCTAGCACCTGGCTGCCAAATGCATAATTACACTGTTCTGCAGTGGAGGGTATGAAATAAATTAGTTTCATGCCATTTTTGGTCTTACTCTACATTTATTAGCTGGCTACTGTCGACAACAATTAAAGTTTGCTAATTCAGGTCTTGATTTTCCGTGTTTAATTTCATTTTGATGTCTTTTTTTCCTATATTTTCAAGTCCAATCCATTTTTTATTCTTGTATTTACATCTTCTTTCTTTGCCTAGTGATTTTGTACTTTGCAGGCTTGTTACTTGTTCTCTAGGGAGAACTTCAAAATATACTTTTTTACCCAAAATCCAACAAGTCTAAATCTAAAATCATGAACACATTTAGTAAAATTGTATTTGGATTGCTGGCTTTATGGCACATCCAGCTATAATGATACATTTCTTATCAATCCCTCATTTTTAATGTCAGACATGTTATGTTAAGCTAGGTTGTTCAAGTAATGGATTTACTGATTAGTTTCTGTTTTGGTCTATAATTGTTCAATGATTGCCTCAATATTAGCTTAACCAAAACTCTTATATATAATTCTTTGTGATATGCTTGGCAGAAATACAGAAATACTCATGAAAGAATCACGGTTTAAGCTAATCAATAACGTTTTTTTCAAGAGTTTTTATTTATAGAAAATTCAAATCTTAAAAAAAAAATGTTACAGCCATTAATTATTAGCAGTTTTTTTAAAGCACAAAGTAAGTTGAATAGATGTACTTTAAGACACTTAAAGCCCAGGCATTCTTTTTAAAATGACTAGCTAAAGAGCCCCTTGGGTTGTCTTTTTACTGCTTTTCAAAGCTCTAATAGCACTTTTTCACCGAAGACACACCCCTTGAATCCTCCGAGAGATACAATAGCATAATTGTTCTTTTAGGTTTTAAGGCCTTGACATATCTGTCACTGAAAGAACAGCGAATAATAATACTAGAACTATTTTATGCAAATTCCACTTAGAGGTTTCAAGATTTTTGTGAGACTGATCTTGCCTCCTTGTTGACAGTTTTATTGTCACATTAGCTTTACATGAGAAAGTGGTAAAGTTTCCCTCTTTGTTAAATAATAACCTATTTTTAAATCTTTTAGATAAAGTTAAAAACAAATACAAAAACAATGAGATGGAAACATCAATTTGGAAAGGTATCAAAGGAAAAAACAGTAGTCACTTGTAAGAATTTTTCCCACTGGTTTTCATTTTCAAATTATAAGTTGCACACATTATAATGTGTAATATGTAAAAAATGAATATTTACTTGCATATATGTATATATTTATACACACATATAGGGTTATGAATAAAACATACCAGGATGTGAATTCTTAGGCTAGTCAATGATGAATGGCTCATATCTCAAGGTCGCAAGACTACCACGTACTCTCTGGGTGTATATATATATACACATGTATATATCTAAATATATATATATATGTGTATATATGTATATTTTTATATATATATGTATATTTAGATATATATATGTATATTTATATATATATATAAAAATATCTAAATATATATATGTATATTTAGATATATACATGTTCATAGGCAGTTGACTGTATGCAAACAAAATGTATGCTAATATGTTGAAACTATTGGATTTGGTTGGTAGAAAGGGGATGAGAGATAGATGTATGCAACATAGAAGACGATTTTAGGTCAGTTCTGTGAAATCTCTTAAGATGCAGAGATCTGAAGAAGACTTCATCTAAGATACAGTCACAAATACTCAAGAACACACTATCTGTGAATGTATCTTAGGCAGAGCCTGGAGCCTGTCTACTCCAGTGCCAAACAGTATAGCATATGTGTCTACAGAATTTACAAATAAATCCTTCTACAAAAAGGATGTTTTTAATATTACAGCAGTGAAAAAAATCTGCATTTTGCCTCACTATCTTGTTCACTAAAGAAGGTAAAGAAATGTTTGATCTGAGCCAGAAGAGTTTGTTGACTTACATTTAAAAGTATCCTCAGAATTCCTCATGATTCTAAAACCAGTTGAGTCCAATTCTTGTGACTTAGGCCTCTCTCCTGTAACTGCACTAAGGCAAGAAGAACAAGAATGACTACAGAAAACACACGTTTAAAGAACAAGAGATGCAGCAGGGGTCACATCCTTCTTTTTGGGGAGTGCCTGCAGGATAGAAAAGTGGGATCCCGTTTTCCTTTCAGTACAGCATCATCTCAATATACTTGCATATAAAGGCAGAAGTTCAGACAGCTCCAAGCTCAAAATCTGTTACAGAAAAAAAAAATATTACAGCAGGAAAAATTTATAGACTGAAAGAATAGAGCTCCCTGCTAACAAAGCTTCTATGCAAAGCAAAGCAACCCCAGAATGAAATCCAAACTCCTTGTAGAGCAAGGAAAAGGAGAAAACCCCTGTACAATCCCAGTATTTAACCTCAGGATTTTTCACCACTATCTAAACCCAGGGGCCACACATAATCCTTCCAGGGAATTAGAGAAGAATTGTGCTATATGGCTCCATATCCTGTTCATGAACAGGGATGTTCCCAAGCATACAGAACTCCTCCCACTCCATACAGACAGTGGGGAGAGAGAGGATTCACTGAATCCAAGAGATTTATGCTGCGCAAATATTTTCACAGTAGATTTTCCACTGTTCAAATGTACACTTACACGTTTATGTCATGCCTCTAATTTGACTGTTTTCAAAGCATAGTGTCAATTTACAGACATTTGTTTGATTGTGCAGGGGTGCAGATCTATCCAGTACTGTTGGAAAGGTAACTCTGCTCAAGGGCATACTATGAATCCTGAGATATTTAACATTCACAAGGAGCAAACATGACCTCCAGTTTTAAGCTCTTACCTGAAAGCACTATTACAGAGTAAACTGCATGGAACTATAGTATAATAAAAAGTTATTTTGCATAAAGTTGTGCAAAAGCTTCTATATTTAATGTAAAACGGATTCATACTATTTTTATACTGAGTCCAGGTGCACAAGTTCTTATCACTGAAAGTCATGAAGCACCAGGTCCAAAAGTACTTAGTTTTCCCTTGAGATAAACTCATTATATAGACACAAATCATATTTGAATTTACCAGGTTATGTCTGCAAAAAATCTGGAGATTCACAGGGCCCTTCACTCTCAATACTGATTCAATAAACACCTCTGATCTGCATAAATCCATAATTTCCATTCATAAAGCAAAGGATTGCTGTTGACCAGACTGTATCACTTAGTCTGGTGGTGAACAGTACCTTTACCAAGCACCTGTAGGTGCTTGGTGAGGAATTCTACGCAGTGCTCACTGAACCCAAAAGATACAATGGTAATGAGACAGCTCCCATTAAGTAACAATATTACAGGGAAAAAAGTAATGTTCTATACATACTGAAAAAAATGCAAGGGCTGCTTGAGATTTATTTTTCTCCCTGCACTAAGTTGTTCTTTAAGCAGTCTATGTAATTCAGGTGACAGGTACTTAACCAGACACCCCATTAGCTCAAGCTGCCCCAACCTGGACTACAGTGTCCTCCATGGCAGATAGGCTTTTGGATAAGGACTACAGGGAAAGAAAAGCCCTAGAGCAAAAATCTTCCCAAAACTAATTTAGGAGGTGGTTTTCCAAGCATGCAAGCATCACAACACAGGTTATTTGTGGATGTGGATGAAACTATGCACATTTTCTCCTTACATTTTATATGTAACCACAAATTCTAGGTTACAAGCATTCCATCTCCTTGAGTTGGCATTTCTTTCCAAGGTCAGTGGTGAGCAGTGGGGAGATGTTAAAAGTTTGGAGAGGAATTATGCAGCTACTGGGTCTGTTGCTAGGTAGAACAGGACAAGAAGCTGGACATGAGCAAACAGTGCACGCTGGCAGCCCAGAAGGCTAATCTCATCCTGGGCTGCATCAAAAGAAGCGTGGCCAGCAGATCCAGAGAGGTGATTTTGCCACTTTACTCTGCTCTGGTGAGACCTCATCTGGAGTACTGTCTCCAGTTCTGGAGCCCTCAATACAGAAAGGACATGGATCTGATGGAGCAGGTCCAGAGGAGGCCACGAAAATGATCAGGGGGCTGGAACATCTCTCCTACAAGGACAGGTTGAGGGAGCTGGGATTGTTCAGCCTGGAGAAGAGAAGACTTCAGGGGAACCTAATAGTGACTTTCCAGTACTTAAAGGGAACTTACAAGAAGGCTGGAGAGGGCCTGTTTGCAAAGGCCTGGAGTGAAAGGACAAGGGGCAATGTTTTTAAACTGGAGAGGAGGAGATTTAAATTGGACATTAGGAAGAAGTTCTTCACCACAAGGGTGGTGGAACACTGGCACAGGTTGCCCAGGGAGGTGGTTGAGGCCCCATCCCCGGAGGTATTCAAGGCGAGGCTTGCCAGGGCTCTGGGCAACCTGATCTAGTTGGGGATGCCCCTGCCCACTGCAGGGGGGTTGGACTAGATGACCTCCAGATGTCCCTTCCAACCCTAACCATTCTATGATTCTATGATTCTATCTTTTCTATAGTGAGAAGAGGTGGCATGAATAAGGTGGTTTTTTTTCTGAACGTGATGGTATCAGATGGTAGAATAGAAGATGCCTAGATTTTTAGGTTGTTGGTTGCTGTCTAATGGTAGAAGCAACTGAGAGACTTAAATGAAGTGGGAGTAAATCTGGAGATAGGACCCTGTTTCAAATCTTGTAATGCCATTTTTCCCACCCTGCCTTTGATCACGGGGATACCTCACCCACTGCAGTAACAGCCTATTGATGTGGGAAAGATGAAAATGATTCCTGAATGTCTTCAATGTGAGCACTGCCAATCCTGAAATAAGGAATATCCCTTTTAAACATCACAAGGGGACATATAGAGCAAAGCCCTCAATGGGATCTGACCAGTGAAAAATAATTGATTGTATATTTCATGGCTTCTCTGAAGACTGCAACTGTTTCAGAAATGGGATTTGTGGGAGGCACAGCAAGGACCCACACATCTGGAGACTGTGTCCAGTTCTGGACTCCTTAGTTCAAGAAAGGCAGGAAAATACTGGAGAGAGTCCAGCAGAAGCTAGGAAGATGATTAGGGGACTGAAGCATCTCTCTCATGAGAGATGGGGACTGTTTAGGCTGGAGAAGAGAAGACTAACAGGGGATCTTCTCAATGCATATAAATACCTAAACAGCTCAAATCAATTGGATAGAGCCAATCTCTTTCCAGTGATGCCCAGTGATAGGATGAGGAGCGATGGTCACAAATTAGAACACAAGAAGTTCCATCTAAACACATGGAAAAACTTTGTTCCTTTGAGAGTGAAAGAGTATTGGAATAGGCTGCCCAGAGAGGTGGTGGAGTCTCCTTCTCTGGAGGCTTTCAAAACCTGCCTGGACTTGCTCCTGTGTAACCTGATCTAGGTGAACCTGCTGTAGCAGAAGTGTTGGACCAGATGAACCCTAGAGATCCCTCCCAACCCCTACCATTCTGTGATTCTGCTGTCCTGTGACCCATTGACACCTCAGGTCAGGGAACCTGGAGATGAAGGGCCTATTCTACCATTTGAGCCAGAAGCAGGGCATCTAGTGGGGCATCAGTGGCAGCCCTGGTCCGTGGTATGGCAAATCTCCCTGGGGACAGGGTTCGGATGTGGGCCCACAGGAGACTTGATGGGACCCGTGGCCAGGACAGGACATGCCTGTGGGGAGCTGGAGACCAGTTCTGCTGCAGCATTACTGGGGCAGAGACTGTTGGCCCAACAGGGCTGAAACAGGGTCTTGGGCCATATGCAGAGTGGAGAACTCTCAGGGGCACCTGGGCAGGAACATTCAGGCTCATCAGTGCCCTGAAAGGGAGAAGAATGTGCTGAGCAAAGCACGTGGGCCACATCTTAAATCCCAGTAGGGATGCAGAGAGGAATGCAGTAGATGACTTTTGTTCCAAGTTGTACATCTGTATGATCCATAAAAGAGTTCTATTAAATTACTACAAATCCTACATTCAGACAAGCAGCAATATCAAAACTCATACTTCAGGGCTTCAGTTGGTCAGGAAAGATTTATTTCTTCTAAACACACAAGTACTCAGCAGCAGGAGAGAATTGCCTTGTTCAGAATCAGCATAGACTGACTATGACAGTAGACAAGCATACTGGATAATATAGATCTAAGGTGGATTTTCATTTACAGATGCCTGACTGATACAGCTTTCTTGAACAACTCAAACTGGTAGGAATACCAGGAATTTTCTGCCTTTCCCTGCAGCCTGGAGTAGGTTTAATTTCTTGAAATTTCTCATTATTATCTAATTTCTTTCAGTTCTTTACTTTTTCAAGGGCTCAGGCACTGAGGCACAGTGGCCCATTAGATGCACAAGAAGTGCTTGACTTTAAAGTGAATTTCTGGTATCCTCAGGATAAATCCAAGCAAAAATGACCTAACACTGTATGAAGCACCATTTAAACCACATCTTATTCTGAACACTATGGCTCTTTGAGCTGAATTTTACCATAGATCTAATATCTAGTGAATTAACGTCTCATTTATATCTGATTAATTAATCACTTAAATGTTAATTAATTCCAAATTGATAGCGGATCTCATATCAATTGTTGTCAGACATCACAAGTCCATTATGATATAAATATAATAAATAAGTTCATCTGGTTCATCTGTTCCCTAAATTAAAAATGTTATCCTAGGAATACAGATATTGCAGGAATGGCCGAAATGGAATTTAAAGAATTACAAATAAAGAAGAGAACATGTCTCTTTAGAATAACTTGAGAAATCAAAGAAGGTTTTTGTCAGCCTGATGCATGAAGTAGAAAGTGTATTTTTAAATAAGTTAAGATTTTTTTCTGCTTTACTTATAAGCTCATCTCTCCATTTTGTGGGTGCCATCCTTAATTCTTTGTATATTCTCAGGCATCTACTCCAAACTGAGATCTTTTCATATCTGTATCTCCATGTATGCAGCTGAAATTTTTCTGGCTGCACGAGCTTATTTTCCTGCTGATTTAGTATGTACAATTAGATGTCTACATCCAAAACTCACCTTTCTACCAATCCAACCCACGGAATAAAATTCATTATTTTAAGACATTTCTGTGGACAAAGGTTATGCTTTTCTGAGCCGCATTAATCTCTGTCTAAACATCACTAGCTTAATTGGTTTAGATCAGAGCTACTCTGTTTTGAGTAAAAGCGTGTGATTAATGTGAACTAAATACAACTGGATCACCTCAGCATTTGTCTACAGTATACACAAACCTATTATCATCAGAACTTTGAGACTGCTTGGGAAAACTCAGCCTTGGTAAGCAAATTACTTGCAAAAACCATCAGAGAACGTGAGCAGATCAAAGGTATTTTAACTGTGCTGAGGATTTTCTGTCAAAGGAGGTGTCCTGTGAATGAAGAGTTTTCACCAGTCAGCAGGCCAAGCTATGGCACAAAGGGTTACATTTCACGTTTGGCAAGGAGGTGTGAAACAAATAATTAAGTAAGAAGGATGTTTTAGAGCTTCAGGAGCACTTCTCTCACTGCCAGGCACATAGAATTGCTGCTAAGAAAGGAGAGATGGACAGAGGCTGGGGGGGGAGCTGAGAAGAGTGAGGAAGGGGAGTAGTCCTGCCCTGCAAAAGTGTTTCCTTCCGTCAGTTTCCCCAAAGGAAAGAAGACACTTTCTCAGGTAATAAAGACGTAGAAAAGCCTCTGCCCTGCCTTTACAATGTTGAAGCCCATCTCTGAATTTGAGAGCCTGACCCCATGAAATACAAAGAGAATGGAAAAAATACCAGAGAACATGACTTATAAACACAACACACCACTGTGCAAACTAGATTCGTGACTGGTCCAAGTGAGAAAGCAGTGCACCTCAGCATACCTGGAGGTGAGCTCTCTCAGCTCCATCTCTTTCAATAATTAGAGAGGAAATACTATAAGCATTAATCTCCATTCCATATGAGTGTTACACAGGAAACTAAGCTTCACCAAAATATTCCTTCTTGCTCTTTAACCTTTCCTTAAAGTAATGTTCCTCCAGGCACTATGAAGTTTCACACAGCACCTCTAAACTCCTGACACTTCAACTCCCAGAGAAATCCTGTCAGTATTTCTCTATTTTAGCTTGGTTTTGGAATCACAGTACTCATCTTTATCATGAGCATAGCAAACAGAAAAAAAACACAACAGAGTCTCTACATTTATAACATTGGATTTTTGTTGCCAGCCAACAGCATTCCTTCCTGGCTAGGCTCTGAGATCCTAGGTATCTTATGCATTCCCCTGTTTCTCTTACCAACCTATCTCTATCCAGCTCTATCCAGAGCTGCTTTTCCTTTCTACTCAACCACTGCAGACAACATCCACAGCCTGTCTGCCACTCAGGCCCATAAAATCAGAACCCTCTTCAGCTCAAGACCCTCTGTCTATGCCTTCACAGTGAAACTCTAAGTCTTGCTGAGATTCATTCTGCATCCTGTTCATCTAATAAACATATCCACTCCCATCTTTCATGGTGATTGCTCCAACATCCTTTTCTCAAATCTTAACAAATATGGTCATGCCCTGCTCATATGCATTCATAATTCTGCTGCAAAAATCATTTTCTCAAAGATTATTTTCTCAGGCTGTTGCTTTGACTATGTCATTCCTCTTTCTGTGTTCTGTCTGGCTCCATGTTATGGTATTACATCAAACAAGCATCTCCAGCCTTCCATGGATCAAGAGAATCTATGCTCAGCCTATATGTGTCATTTCTTAATCAATAGCTCTCACCTCTGACCAATTCATGATGTTGTCTTCCTTCTCAAGCTTATCAGGTATCCTAGCATGAATCAGTTGCCTGTTAGTGTTCTCAGGGAGTTTCCAGTGAAAAAAAATGTCTCCTAAACCCTCTCTTTTTTTGGCTTGATATCTACAAAAGCTGATTACTTTGCTGCTGTACTAGTCATGATTCTCTTCTGCTCCAGGATCCTCTTGGGACAAGCTGAGGATTTTTTGTCAGGGAACAGGTTAGACCTCCCAGATTATTCTGAGCTACCTGTACTGAATTTAACAAGTGATTTTTGAGACAAGCTCTTTCAGGGATACTTAACAATTGCTAGCACTAAACACATTCAAGGCAATTATCAGTCAAGAGTCAGTAGCAGAAAGATTCACTTATCTTTCCTGTTCCTCAGACTCCCAAACCTTAAAGGCCATCTTCTAGAAGGAGAGTTGAGCACATGATGTAAGAAGTGCCTCAACTTTTCATTATTAGATGAGTCTGAACTTCATCTGAGCTTGGTAAGACTCTCTACTGGTCAAATTTGGTGCTTTGTATTTCTTTCACAGCGTTACAAGAGAGAAGGAAAGGACATTGTCCTTGCTGCCTTTTTTCTGCTTCTTCCAATAAAGATTAAATGTATGCCATTCCAATTCCTGCTGTTAGTCTCCCTTCTCATCCTTAAGCATTTGCCATTTTTGGAAGACTTCCAGACTGTACTACTGCTTCTTCTTCTGCCCTAGTGAGGCCCCATATAGAATACTGCATCCAGTTCTGGGGTCCTCAGCATAAAAAAGATGTGGAGTTGTTGGAATGGGTCCAGAGAATGGCCACAAAGACAATTAAAGGGTTAGAGAACCTCCCCTATGAGGACAGGCTGACGGAGCTGGGGTTATTCAGCCTGGAAAAGAGAAGGCTTCAAGGGGATCTTATAGCAGTCTGTCAGTACCTAAAGGGAGACTACAAGATAGAAGGGGAGAGACTTTTCAGCTGGTCAGATTGTGATAGGACAATGGGGAATGGTTACAAGCTGAAAGGAGGGGATATTTATACTGGAGATTAGAAGGAATTTCTTTACCCGGAGGGTGGTTAGGCACTGGAACAGGTTGCCCAAAGAGGTTGTAGATGCCCCATCCCTGGCAGTGTTCAAGGCCAGGCTGGATGTGGCCCTGGGTGACCTGGTCTACTGTGGGCATCTCTGCCCATGGCAGGGGGTTGGAACTAGATGATCTCTAAGATCCCTTCCAACCTGGGTCATTCTATGATCCTAAGATTCTATGATACTAAATTTCATATGAGTCTTCTACATGCACTTCCAGTTATGGTCAGAGCTTAATCTAACCTTCCATTACTTTTCTTTAGCCTCATCCTGACATAGTGACAATGTTGCTTATTGCTGTTTTCTTACCTTTCTTAGTCAGTATCTTCCAACACAGTTTCCACAGATTCTCTTCAGTTTCTGGGGTGCCAAGGGCTAAAATTTCAGTGCCCAGCTTTTACTGGCTAATTCAGGACTTCTATCAGCTGAAACAACTACAAAAGATAGCTTTCAATGTCTAACTTAACTTGAATGGAAATAAAATTAATTTGGTGGTCAATAGGCAGTTGTACAAGTCAATTGTCTTAAAGTGGGTCAGTGCTCAAAAATGAAAGCTCCTACTAATCTGAATACTAGGAAAAGTGCTAACATTTAAATTTCCACAGTGTCTAATGTTCTGTGCCTATTACCTTATGTTGGTCTCTTCATTGCTTGAAGGCCAAATTCAACTTCAAGAAAAATAATTTAAGAAAATAATCACTCAGACATACAGAAAGTACATAAAAGCATCCTTGACACAAAAAATGTAAATCGCAACACTTATAACTTCTTTTCTTTCTCCTCCCCTTCTTTTTCTAAGGCATAAAAAAAGAATTTTAAAAAAAAAAAAAGGAAAAAAAAAAGGAGAAAAGAAACCTGGCATAGTTATCATTCATGTTGATGTCAACAGCCCTACATAGACAGGTAACAGGAAAATACCACCCCAGGGATCCTATTCATGGTGCACAGCAGGGCCTTGTCTGTAATTACTGTGGCCTAGTTATTTCTCAGGGAAAAAAGTCCATCCAGCACTAAATCCTTTTTTTTCCTTAAGAGGTGAAGTTGAACCTAAAGCACTGCAATTTTAATCAAATCTTTCCCATCTGTGTGTAGTGTCTCTGAGAAGTTGAAGATTTAAGTGTATGTTGTAGGGTTTGCTGAATAGTCCCAGAGCGGGGAGAAAGGGCAGAGAGATGGTAATTATGTTACACTTAAAGGTATTTCTGTTGCTAAGGAAGGGTTTGTGATGTATCTTTTCTTTTTTTCTTTTTGGTTGGGTTTTCTTTTTCCTTTCTCTCACCGTCTCTTTTCCCCCTTCCCCTAGTGAGGGTTAAGATGATGTCACGGACGGAAGGGAAATACTACAATGGAATAGAAGGCAAAGCCAGAGTGAGAGGAGGAACCAATAAAGCAGCAGTTTATAATATGTCCATGAATTCTTTTAAAAATAAAAGGTTTCAAGGATGATGAAGTAGCTTGGGGTGGTATTTTCTGCACTACTTTTTTTCCCCAGTGAAGTTTCAGATAACCTAAAGTAAGAGCTTATAGTAAATATCTTAGCATTAATGTTTTTGATTTCTAATCTCTTATGCCTCTTTATAAGGAGATTATGTAGTTTACATTACACATCTGCTGTTTGTGCCATTTGAGTCAAATCACACAATTTTGCAATGATGGCAAAATTTAAACAGGAGAAGGACCAGACTTCTGTATCAGATATTTCAGTCTAGCGACTACTTGGCCATTAAAGATTAAGGAAATATGTCCCCTAGCACTTTTCAGGAATGAACAGAATTTGAGGAACTGACAGCTAATAGAGAAGCTTGTACAGAGAAGGGCCCATTCAGATGTTCTTGTTTTAAAACAATAATGCCTAAAATCAAGCTGGTATGTGCTTGCATTCTTAAAACAAGCACTATCAAAATATCATGTTGTTTCTTTAAGTCATGATTTTCTGTTTTGGTCTGTTGCCACTTTTGTTTCTAGACAATACCAGCATAACAAGAGTGATGCTTAGTGTTCAGTTGTTGCTTATAATCTGTTTCTTCCCAGTAGTTAAGTTATGTATGTATTTGGGCAGCCAGCCTGCAGCTCTAGAGTTGGTCAAATGGCAGCTCCCATTCATTCCCCATGGCATGTCCTGGGAGCAAGAGGGTAGCTGTATTCATGTAGAGGTTAGTAATAATGCAAATAACTGGATATCTCAAATGTGCAGTCTAGCTAACACAAACTGCAGTTGTGGCATCTGCCTTAGCATACTCCCAAGGAAAGTGTGATAAGATTCTGCATTTACTGAAAGTGGACAATTAATTCTCAAGCTATTGACTGAACAACTCCAACACTGCAGATGTACTTTTACGTCCTGTCTCTTTGAGAGGCTGTAGTGTGAAATACCAGTACCAGTTTGTGTCCACAGCCTTCAAGTTTCCTTATGTACTGCTCTGGATATGTTTTCCTTAATGATAGATCAAAATAAATTGTTAGAGAAACAGCAACGTGAATAAACTATACATCCTGAAGCAATTGTTTCTTCTAATCTACTGTTTTCAAGAATATGTAGGAAGATCTCTCCTGAGTTACCTTGATGAGGTGTCACTGAATTGTGGTAAGTTGTCAAAGT
Organism: Bucco capensis; assembly: GCA_013396975.1. Taxonomy (NCBI): domain Eukaryota; kingdom Metazoa; phylum Chordata; class Aves; order Piciformes; family Bucconidae; genus Bucco; species Bucco capensis. The sequence continues at coordinate 234,979 of VWZO01006088.1, forward strand.
TCAAAAGCAGACAATCCAAATATGTGGTCAGTACACATAATCTAGAAATTATGGAAGGAATAAAAAAGAACTAAAATAATTCCTAAAACTACAAAGCATAGGAATATAGAGACCTTTCTGACAAAAAGCCAAAACCTTCCTTTCACTGAAGTTATATTAACTGGCGCTTATTATATTCTCACAAAGTCAAGTGTCATTTACAACTTATTTATTAGAAAAAAAAAAAAAAGAAAGAAAGAAGGAATATGAAGAAATAGCTTTGCTTTTTCAGTGAAAGTTTCAGGTTATTTAAATAATTTTCTATCCTGAGTCATAATTACGTTGCAGTAAATCTCGCTCCACACCAACCTCTCCATATACTCTTGATTGCTGTTAATTTAAGCACTTTAAATTCTTGTTGTCATGGCTAGGCTTTGTGAACGAAGATCNTTCTAACATGATTAATAACATAGCAATGTCACATAATATATATGTGCATTTGTATATAGCAAGCATACATAATAATTTCAAAATTTATTCTTATTGATAAATTCTTCTAAGACAGATATTTATCATGCAAGATAACCTTAGAGAAATATATGATAATGCAATATTAAGATTGTCAACATCAGAATGAAAGAGTGCAAAAGTTAACAGTTTAAAGCAGTACCTGTTCAATGTTAATATTTTCTCATTCTATGTTACCCATCAGTAGTAATAACAAGAAGCTCCCTGTCCAATAAGAACAGCTGAAATGGAAAAAATATCATCGAATAGATATCTGAGATAGGATTTTTTAGAAGCCCCATTTTTTTCACTTATTTTTAACTTATTTACTTAGTATAACATCAACAAAGAGATTTTGTTTTATCTAAGTATTTTTAATAAATACATGAAACTGGCAAATGAAGAAAAGAATAAGTGCTGTCTTCTTGAAGACACAGATATTTCTGGGATTATTTGTGTACAAATGTGTGTAAAATTTTTACAGACTTTGGTACAATATTATTCCACAAATTCTCTACCATTTAATATGAACCTTGTAACTGGACTAATTACATACATAGACTGTCAGGACAATACTACTTAGCTTTATTCACTTTTCACTGATATATTCATTGGAGTGAAAAGTGTTTGTTGAAGTCCTATAGAACTATTTAGTGGTGGCTATGATTTGTTTCATAGGGCTTAAAGTGTAACATTTACAAGAAAAGAGTCCCTGACAACTGGAGACAAACACGAGCTGAAATTCTGTCATTGCAAAGAGTGCCTGAAAGTAGACTGAGGTGTCACATGGGGGAAAAAAGCCTCAAAATCCTTACCTTAAGAGATGAAAAAGGTAAACATCTGTTTAGAGATCAGCTCACCTGTTATCACCAGCAGCAAAATGGTACGATGAAGCCTGATTTCCTGGATCTAGTAGGTTTCTGAAGCCATTTCCTAGTTGCAAGACCATTTAGTCTCAGGTTTTGCCTTCACTTAGCCTTTCTGGAAGGTCCTCACAATGAGTAGGGTTGTTTTGCTAGATTCTCTTTTATCCTGATCAGATGATTTTGAAATAGAGTTGAAGAAATTCAAGGGAAATTTTTCACAGAAACTAAAACTGAAACAAATACATCAGAGGACATTTTTAGTATGCTTAGTTTAGGTTTGGTTTTGGCTTAGTTTTCTTGCTTGCTGTTTGCATTTATCAAAGTATCTCCAGTGGCATAGATCACTACTGTTAAAGAACTAGAAGAAAGAATCACAGTATCATTAAGGTTGGAAGAGACCTCTAAGATCATCAAGTCCAACCATCTACCTGTCACCACCAAGCCACTAAACCACATCCCTAAGTACCACATCTATGAATTTTTTAAACACCTCCAGGGACAGTGACTCCACCACCTCCCTGGACAGCCTGTTCCAATGCCTAACAACATTTTCAGTGAAGAAATTTTTCCTAATATCCAATTTAAACCTTCCCAGGCACAACTTGAGGCCATTTCCTCTTGTCCTCTCACTTGTAACCTGGGAGAAGAAACCTATCCCCATCTCACTCCAACCTCCTTTCAGGTAGTTGCAGAGAGAGATAAGATCTCCTCTGAGCATTCTCTTCCTCAGACTAAACCACTCCAGTTCCCTCAGCTGCTCCTCCTAGGGCTTGTTCACTGCCTAACTTGTATTTCCTGGCCTGTGAGTATCAGGAATCATATCTCCCACCCTCTGAGTTCCTGTCAGCGGGCAACACCATTTACAACACATGCTGTATAAAGAAAAATTACATTACAATGATAGTTGATCTCTGTTATGACATGTATCTTCATTGCTACAGAGGGGAGAAAGAACTCATCACTTAAATAGCCATGAGTGACATATCCATCTTTCCTTGTAAGATGTGTCATAATAGAGATTGGCCCTCATGTACTACCTAGGTACAAAACCATTGTTCTTCAGAAACTAAAGTTATTTAAGTCTAAAGAAATTAAAGCACAGAAACACAACTAGAAAAGGAATTGTTCAATTCTGTACAGTTTAAGGAAGTCTGAATTTTGCCATTACATGACATAACTAAACCCATCCATACATCTAAACATTAACATGTGACAGCAAATTATTACATTCATACTCAGAGGTAAGTGCATATACTACATGGAATAAACACCAAAACAGTACACAAAAATGTTATCTTTGAAGAAAATTATTAGGCAAGAATATGCTGTCTGCATTGTGATCTATCACTTATGCTACAGAATGACTGTCTTCAATATAGTTGGAGAGGTTTGAATTTTTGCTTACTCTCCTATGGAATAGGATAAATCCCTCCCATATGCCTGTCAGTCTCTCTTTGTACCTTTTCAAACCACTGGCCAACTGCAGCTACATCTGAAAGAGTAAAACTTTTAAAAATAATTAATTTCTGAAGTGTTGTGAAAATCAGTGGCTGAAGAAGGGAAATCTCTCTTGACTTCCCATCTATGAATAGTCATGACTTCCCATCTATGAATAGCAGGGAGAATTTGGTTCTTAAATATTCTTCTTAGTAGTAGCCAGCCAGCTAGCATGTGCAGGGGTATTACAAGGGGGAACCTGTATCTTCACTATGGTCTGGGAACACCCCATAAGCACCTTAGGAGACCTGGCTTGCATGTTCTTCTGTCCACAGGCAATGTGATGTTTTAAAAATGAAAACTCCTTCTGTGTCTCTCCAATTGTACAGCCAGGACTGCTCTAAAATCTGCCTTTGCTTTGAGAAAACTTCTTTTTAAGAACTTCGGTTCATGGGTTTTATGACCAGAATGGAATTTCTAAAAACCTTGAGCTCCTAGCTTGACCTGCATAACACAAGCTACAGAACTTTATCTCGTATTTCCTGCAGGATTTTTCTCCTTTGCTGTGTAAGTGAACTCTATTGAATTTAATAAGTCTAAGGAGATATAAGATTTAGAGGTGAGGGATTATTCTCATCTCCTGGCTAGGGCCTCTATCCAGCAAAGTGCTCAGGAACTGGAAAAATCATATGAATTCAGTAATAGTATATTTTTCAATGGATCTGGATTAAGGTTGTTATGGATTGCCATGGAGTTAGAGAGCCAAATCCATTTCTGATCTATAAAGCTTCTTCCTTTTACAATACAGTGACTTTGGTTGTCAGTCTGAAAAAGTCATGACATCACTGTACAAATGTCAAGTTTTTCAAACTCTTCAGAAAATTATTGGTACACCAGGTAACTGCTATGCAAGATTAAGAAAAATTGTATAAAGTGACAGAAAGGTCTGTAATTCTCAAAATACCCTTCTTATACGTGCTGGGGTAGATTCTGATTAAGAATAATGGCATATTATGCTATTTTATTTTACTTGCACCCTGAGACATTGATTTCACTACAAGATATAAATCACAACAAGATGAAATACCTTTAAATCTGTAAACCTATAGAAACTAGTACAAGGTAAATTAAACAAACTTTTATGTTGAGATTTTGTTATCTGTTAACTCCTCCAATTTGTTAAAGGAGAAACATTACTTCCTGATAAAATGTCTAGAAATCTTAAGTGTGAACTACTCAATTTCCCCTTAAATATGCATAAATTTTATAATTTAATATTATCTATACAAGTGTCTGTAAGTATTTAAATCTTTCTTTGTAGTTTTATATTTCTACTAGACACTTTTGAATACACTTACATATGCAATTCTTCCTAGACAAAAAAGACATTAAAGCAAACACAACATAAAAGTAACTTTTACCAAGTAATGATTCCTTTGGTTTACACTTAAAAAAATATGAAGGGCTAACCACCTTCATAGCAAAAATAGCTGGTTTTCCTTTCTCCCCTCCAAAACACAATCAAAGTCATTAATCTTTGTAGAAAATTTGAGTTTTGCTTCTCACCTCAGTCAGATTTAAGAAAAACATGCCACACTCAAGCCAAAGATGTACTCTTTTCCAATCTCTTGAAATTGTTTTGAATGTTGGTTGCACCTTATCTATGCATTTTGATACATACCTTTTCAAACAACATACTATACCAAGCCACTATATATGGAGATAATGAAATATTTGGGTTAGGAGGCATTCAAAACATACCTGTGATATTACATTATGTCAGTATGATTCTTAGGCTGTAATATGTATTGTTGGTTAATTAAGGCATGGGAAATAATGTGTATGAAAAGATATGTCTTCTTTACTTCCAATGAAACAAAAATTTCAAATCAAAAGCATCTGTCTTTTTTCACTTATATGTCAAAATGTAATTGGCTATGGTTGGGGTTTGTTGCCTTTATTACTTTTAATAGCTGTACAGCCACTGATTGCCCATGCTGATGGTTAATTTAATTTCTGTCAATACAATATTGGGGCTGTCTGCATATTCAGGCCATGATTAACTGCAGCAGAGTCCATAACAGTAGTGTTATTATTACTGCATTTAACTAGCTCTCGGGAGAAGACAAATTAAATTATGTTGAAAATGCTGTTGATTATCATTACGGACTTATTTGTAGAGCACAATTACTGATCTGTTGTAAAATAAATCAAATTTTTTATCATCTTGGTATAAATTAAATGTAATGTAGGCAAATGGAGAGTGGTTACTGTAAGAGTTCAGGCAGCTTTGTATAAGTCAACTGAGCACTGAATTAAAATAATAATCACAGATGAACATGATATTATATTTTAATAACAAGCTACTTCATGACCAAGTGTGCCTCATAGATTGTGGGACTTCAACAATAGAAAAGCAAACTTAAAATGCTTTATGTGCTGTTGACTTAAACAGAAGGGTGAAGTCTTCATATAAATTATTTTCTACAGTTTCTTCTACTCAAACTGGAAACACAGTTCAAGTAATCAATTTAAGGCACCACTTAAAAATTATAATTACACTAATAGCTTACATATGACAGTACTTTAGCTCTCCTCCTCTTTCTATGATATACTTATCTTTGCCATTCTGCATTTGTACCTTATGGAATGTGGGGCTTTACTGATAACTTCAGTGAAAACAAAATATGTGCAACATACTATCAAATATTTAATTACATTGAATGCTCACTATTAAATGCCCCTTTAGATTTAAAAGCCCCTTAACCTTACTACTTCAGAAAGGGCTAGGCAGTTACTTACTGATTCACAAAGACAAATGTGAGCAGGTATAAAATAGTCTTATCCTGCCCACTCCATATGTAAGTGATCCAGTTTCAGTCAGGTTTTTTCAGGCTATCAACAGTGACAGGAAACCAAGAGGTAAAGCAAGGGAGACATAAGTAGAAGATTCCCTCACTTACTTTCCACTCCATTTGGCAGACTCTCAATCTCCCTCTCATGGGATTAGTTCCTCAGCTGGAGCATAAACTCTATCTCCATCAGCTTCAGCAAAACTCTGACAACATCAGTGAGGGATTTACTTACAGGGTCTCATATCACTTAGAAGTGTCCTTAGAAGTTATACTGGCCCAGCTCAACCATTACTCAACAATCTCTGATGCAAAACAGGCCTTACTAACTAAGGAGCATTCCAGTATTCCTTAACACAGGCAAAAATCCCATTGGCATCCATGGACAGTTTAACTACAAAGAAGCCACAGAAAAAGCCTCAGGATAAGCCATTTCAATATAATTCTATAATTAGAATTGATGGACTTCCACTTTTAGTTTTGTCAAACATGAATACTTTTGTCTACAATTACCCAAATTTTCTCTTTCTACCTCAGAGTTATCTATTCTCTATCCTGCTTACACTTTCAGCAGGAGTCAATCAGTCATTCCCATGAATGAACTAAATCTGCAGTAAGAGTACTTGAGCCCCACACTTCCTGGCACACCACTTCCTCTGAGTTTGGGGGTGGTTTTTTTGTTTGTTTGGTTTATTCTTTTTTTTTTTAGCATACTGAGCTCCTAACTTCATTAGGCATGCCTGGAGCTCCACGGCACTCCTGATATACTAGTCACATCCACTACAGTCCAGTTCTTGCAAAAACATATATACAGCTCCAGAGTATACAACCAAATTACATCTGTAAAGCACCCTTTGGCCTACCGAAATTATGATGGGCAGTGAGCTACAAGTTCTAGCTACAGCTCTTCATATGACATTAATAATTCTCTGCACTACATAACCCTTATTATGCAGCAAGTTCTCATTAAGAAAGAGACAAGTATCCTTTGCCATATTTTGCAGATGGATTAACTTAGAAGGTGTAATTTGTATAAGTATGGCTAGGCTTCGGCTTCACGAACGAAGATCCAGGGAGNTTTGTGGTGCAGCAGGAATCAACCCCCAGGTTTTTAACAGAGCAGACCTAAGTTGCACACACTTAGCCAAGCTGCATTTCAAATCTGTGTGTTTGGCTGTGCTTTCCACACTTACCAAAACACATTTCCACACTAAGTCAGAAGTTGAACCAAGAAATCTTGACACTGCTGATAAACCTATGAACACTAGCATGATTTTGCATGGCAGCAGTTTTCTTTCTTTGTTTTCTCTTGATTAAAGGCATGAATAATGTCATACACAATTCTTCCAGTGAAACAGTAAAATAAGTAATTTGGAGAAGTGTCTTAATTAGATGATCATAGAACTTAAAAAGTGAAATTCCTCAGACTGCTCTCTACTCCCTTGTATAAAACATAAAGGCAGTGAATGAGATATAAGACATTAAAGTTTGTTGCTTGGTGGTACAAACTTTTCCAAACTGGATTTGTTCAACCCAGTATCATTGGGTTGAAATCTAGAGAAGCTGAGGTCTGTTCATCACCGCTATAAACCTCCTTTGGTCATGGTAAGGTGATAGTGATATAACTATCATAATTCAAACTCTTCTTGCTATTATTTATATTAAAATAAATCGTTACATACCTGCTTTCTTTTGGCTTGCTTTACTGGCCTGTAAAGCTCAGTTTTATGATCATTTAAAATAAGAATGTGTCACACATTCTGTTCATTTAAATCATGTATATCAGCATCAGAGCCATCCACAGAATTGAATATAAAACCAAAAGGATTTTCAAAAATCTTTAACCATCAGCTTTGCTCTACATCAAATTCTACTAGGCATTTCAGACTGCTGTAAGAAGGAAAGGGCCCTGCCACACAGAATTTATAATATAATTCACCTGTAAGGCAAAACAAGCATTAACAAAACCAGAAGTTGTGCACAAATTTTAGCTGTAATTTGAGGAAGAGAAGGTATAACACAGAAGGAAATAAGAAATGTGAAGATATAATCTGTGCTTAAAATATTCTCAATCCATTATGAAAATGGGTGATAGACTCTGAGTGCAAGGAAGTTGCTTGTGTGCTTTCCATAACATGTGAGAACAGTACTTTCTTTTAGTTTATACTAGCATCCAAATGATTTTTAGTTTTCAGTGTAGGACTCACTTCTGACTTCCTTAGTTTTTCTGCTTTAAAAAGAATAACTTGCAGAAAACTGGTCCTGAAAAGCCTTGACAGATCATGGGAATAGAAACAACATGTATAGTTCTAGGCTTCCTATGTTCACATTTATACAGAAAAGTCAAGTCAATCAAAAATGCTGTTTATTATTAACCATTATTTCTGTTCACACACTTCTTCCCTCATCCTAAGATGGTGCTCTGTATTGCAACAGAGGTCAACTGAAGCCACACCAAATTCACATTTAAAAAACCCCCAAACATTAATGTTCTCAGTGTGTGTAAGTATATTCCCACCAGCTCCCACTGTTTAATCTTTATGTTCACTTCCAATACAGCAAATTAACGAAAAACTGGCCAAAATCTACTCATGTGACACAGACAGAAAAGTTTGTGAAATCATACCTGCAAAAGAAAATTGACTCAATACAGCCTTTTATATTTTTTGAAGAGGTAACCAATGTGAGTTTTGCAGACAGGAATATAAAAGAATACATCGCTCTTAATAATCCACTTGGTTAAAAACTACCAAAAAAAAAGCATAAAACTTTGCTGTAAATGATACCAATATTTTCTCTCAGTAATGAATGCTTTGATGGAAATAGCTATGCTATTTCAATAGCTATGCTCCATATAGGTGAAATGTACTCCATGAAAAGGGAGCTCTGAAAGTGTCTTGCTACAGTAATGGAGGGCACTGAGCTTATTTGATGTGACATACTCCATTCATCTTCATGAAAGTTTCAAACTCATGAGATAGATACAAACTGATGTCTATTGTCATTTACTGGCAAACTATGAGGTGTAAACAATTCACAGAGCTCCCTCACAAACAATAAGCAGGATTATAGCTTTGATGGCACTGATAGATGGTGTCCTTAAGGCCAGGAGAAGGAGACTCATATCAGCAGTGATAATGTGGGATCCATCAGCTGACTTTAAAACAAAATGGATCACGGGATAGTACCAGAGCACAAACAAGTAATGCTGTTAAGATTTCTCTTACTCCTCAGGAGCAAAGCCCAGATAGTTTAATGACTGCTTACAAGGTGCCAAGTGTGAAGTTTGAAAATGAACTGTCCTTCAAAATATGATTATGTTTTATAATTATGTCTTCCATATATGATTAATATATTCCATACAGGATTAGTCATATTATAGTATGGTCGTGAACAGACCTTCCATGCTACAATAGATAGACCTCTCTGAACACATTGATTAAAAACTACTGTCACCAAAAGAATGGTTGTACAGTGCTTCCCATATACTTTCATATAAAACATATCTAACATGCACATCTTCAGTCTTCTACATCAGAAATACTTACAGATGAGAAACAGGAGGCTCCAGCTTAACTTGGGCAACAGAGTTAAAATTGCTGTGTAGGAAAGAACCCCTTCAACACCCAGCCAACTAATTCTAACTCTCAAAGCCATCTAGGAATCTTCCCAGAGCTTCTTCAGCCTCAGGACAGACTTTCAGTGTGATCTTTAGAAAAACACATGCAATACCTTTAGCTATCTTCATCAAACTTCTCTTGGACCTCTGTGCACTCAGATACAGCTTTCTTAATTATAGCCTAATAGCTTTCTTAATCATTCCAAGTTATAATGAATAGCATCACAGATTAGAAGTAGATTATAATATGTGGCACACTGACAAAACTCAGAGCAACTGTTAGAGGAAGGTATAATTATCCATATTTCACAGATTTGTAAAATGAGGTGCAGAGGGGTAACATCTTCCCCAAATCACAGTGATGGTGTGGCAGAGATAGAGGCAGTCATGTAGCCTTTGCTCCTATACTATCCTACTGTGTTTGAAATGTGGAGTAAATGAGACATTACCATAAAATACACTGTAATCATGATTTTGATTAAACCCCAGATCATGTTAAAATAACGGATTAAGCTCAGTATTTTAATAACAATTACATTCAGTTTGATAATAGAGGGACAGGCTGAGCATTTATTTTATTGACTCTAATTAGAAATATATGCTTCATTTATCATAGTACTCTCTATAGATCAAGGTGCACAAGAGATTTCAATCTGATGTCACTACATGAGCATTTTGGGAATAAGTTTTTTTCTATAAATTATACTCAGCCCTTTAGTGGGAGAGAGTAAAAATTGTCTATAGGAATAAGTAAATGATTGTTACATCTGTACATTTATATGTACAGATATAAATGTATAAGCTGGTATGTGACTTTTAGATCCCTACTTTTTACTTCTTAGGAAATATTTTCACCTGGCTGTTAGATTATATTTTTGTCTTCCATCAGATAATTTCAGGCTACATGTAATAATGAAAATTCTACTTTTCCAGGACAACATTATACAAGCCACTCAAATGTCTCCATTTGTTAAGTCAATAAGAAGACTGTTCTAATCCTCTGTTGGACCAATAGCTTTAGATTCAGTTATACATGGCAGATAAGTTCCTAATGCCTGTAAAACTTCTTGTTCAAACAGTATTCTGTGCTGCTCTTGGAAGTCAAACACTTCACCACTTAGCCAATGAAAATGCATCTGTTCAATCTTGTGAAATATTCAGATACTTTTGTGGCACAATTTGCATTTTATGCAGCTAATTAAAAAGGCTGTCTTTCTGTAAAACTTACAGTCTGACCTGAAGCCTACCCTTGCAACTGTAATACTTTAGACAATTATATTATTATTTTCTAGATTGTACTCTGTAAAACCTTTTTAGTATTTGTGCCATATTATCTTAGCTGTCTGTCACAAATTGGAGCTGATTTGTCATTTGTGTTACAAAGGTAATTGCTAATGAAAGATTTAATTCAGATAGATTATTTATTTTCCACTATTTTTTCCACAAAACTGAATGTTTTATTTGGTAATATCTGACCATTAATCAAGTTCCAAATAATAAACACTGTTGTATACTTGTGTAAATTCTGAAGTATTTCCACAGTGAAGATCATTTGTTTTAATAAATTCTTGAACTTATTTCAAACAAAACAGCATCATCATGTACCTAGCAAATCAAAGTAAAATGTCTAGTTGAGACATATACTGAGGTAAACATTGGACTTGTTTCAAGATGTTAACATGGGTCTAATGCTAAGAATCATATCATAATAATAACTTGTCCCGCTATGTAGCATTGCACGCATGCACAAAAAAAATCTAAAAGCACTTTATAAAACCAAATGTACCAGGCCATATTTTACTGGTTGTCAAGGTTTAGGCCTGGTCCAACCACTAATCCAGTGCAGATGCTCTATATTACCCCCTTTTACCTCCACTCTAGGTAGGAAAAAGGGAATTAACAGGAGAGAGAGAGAGACTTGTGGATTGGAAATGAAAACTTAAATTGATGAAAATATTAACAACAAAATGAAATATATACAAATATATATACAAAATCAATACCAAACCCAAACCCCTCCTGATGGCAACTACATCACCATCACCACTGATACTGTAGCAGAAGGACTCAGAAGCAGATAGGAATTAGACTCAGTGGCTGGATCCTGGAACTGGACTCCAGAACACTTGGATTGAGGTTGAAGGAAGAACAGACATAGTCCTGCAACGTAAGAGCTGGGCTTCTGATCTTCACAAGGAGAATTACCTGTCCACCGCCCCAGATAGCTCAGGTGCTCAACCTTCAAGAAGGATGAAGACTCAAACCTCTCCTTCTTTGCTGTTAATTAGTTGCTAGACAGCTTAATCATCACCTCCCTTGCTTGAGTCTTAGGCTTTATGTAAGAAACCCCAATGCCCAAACTTGGTGTGGGAGTTTCAGGGACTGGCCCTCACTTTTATACTGAATATGACATATATGGAATGGAACATCTTGTTGGTCAGTTTAGGGTTACCTGAACTTTCTGCTCCTCTCTTAGGTGCAGCCTTTTACTTCACACTCTGGTACACTGCATTTAGCAGTAAATAGTGTGGAGCTTAAGCTGAAAAGTAAAATCACTGAACAGAATTAGTTCTGTTTTAACTCAAACTAGGACACTGGTGAAAAATCCAAGCTCCCCAAATTTAATTAAATGGTATCTCTCTGTCAGATGGCAATATGATCAGGAAAGAATGCACACATTTTCAGATCTATTTTAGGGCTATATATACCATGCTATATTAGCCCTGTACCTGTCTTTTATATTAACTGACCTTGATTCTTACTTTGACTAGAACAGAAAAAACATGCAAAAAACACTGCCAAGTTGCCGATAAAAGAAAAACAAAACCCTGATATGTTAAGGAATAAACTTTTCTCATTGTATTCTGTCCAGTCAAGAACTGAATGTATTCTTCACATTATTTTTAAACCTATAGATTCATTATATTTCTTATGAAACCCCAGCAAGGAGGGCCAGAATGCTTAGAATGAACAGTACCTAGAATACAACACAAAACATAAATACCAGCTATTATTCAGACTTTTGATTCCTCAGTAGGCTTGTTGAACAAAAATATCACAGTTATGCATAAAAGTTATAATTTGTTTTAATGTTCTGTTATCATTCCAAACTCAATATAAAATATAAATGCAGAGCAGGCACATTGTAGTCATTGTGTTCCAAATAACTCATATTACCTCTTTTCAGATTCAAAAGGCATGATTACACAAGATTAGTCTAGAACTTCATCTGAAACCTGGGCCAGTTTGGAATGAAATTTTTACTAGTCTGCAAGAACACATTTATAATGTACTCGTGTTGCACTCTTTTATAAGAATGAAATTTTCCTCAGAAACTTCCCCTATTCTCTCTCACAGAGAAATTGTACTTTCTGCTTACGTTCAAAAATTGCAAATAGAAGAGTAAACTATTTGCTACCAGATATATTTGATAGTTTGCCTATGCCTTGGCATTAAAAAAATCCCTTGAGACATAACAAATAAAAGTTGTGGAAGCCTAAATTAAGAACACAATTTAAACTGTTTGTATGCATCTTTTTAATATTGTTGTTGCTGTTATTGTTGTTATTTACTGACCCACTGATACTTTGAAATTAATTTATGATCCATTCCGTGGGTATCTCTAGTTAACATAAAAACATATCAATAGAATAATCATAGTCCTTCAAGGGCACAAAGACAAAAATATATGTTCTGTACACCAAAATCTTGATTCTTTTGCAGTTAGTGCATAAGCAACAGACATGGGAGGAGAAGGTTCGTGTCACTGACCTACATCACCAGGCTTTATATATGATTTTCCCAGGTGAGTGTCTCAGAAAATCAGTACATAAAATATTCTCATGTTTTTGTTTGTTTTTACTGCCAGTTACAAACGTTTTGAATGTTTCCTCCTCTACTACTCAGAGTAGCAAACCCCAAGAGAATACATCCTGACAGGTGTATTCTCTATCTTCCACAGAGAGTTCTGGACTTTTCCGACCAAAACTGAGTTATGATTTTCTGGAAAGTTACAGGGCAATGGACATCTCTTCTGCTTTCAGTTTCTCTAAGCAAGAATCTAACTAAAATACGAACAAACCTACAAAAATCTGAGCAGAAGGAAAGAGTAGTATGAGAAGCAAAGAGAAGAGAAAGTATTACAAAGGCAGAATGCAATAGTAGGTGTCTCCTGTATAGCTGAAGAAATTGACTTTGAGTCAGTAAGTTCATGGGCTCTATGATGTCAACTGAGGGATCCCCTTGACTTGAACTTTAGAAGTATTCACCATAGTACCATAGTATTATTTTGAGACTTATCTTCTTAGTTGCTTTTGAACATGATACCCTAAATGATCAAGTACGCTGAAGTCCATTGCTGAAAAATTCTAAAGATGGATAGAAATTTAATTATCAAGGGGGTGCTAGAAATGAGGTTGAGCTGTTTTACATGCAGATGTGTTCCTAGCTAGTCTAATCGATCCCATATAACACATGTAATTGCAACTTTATATCTTATTATTGTCTCCACAGGGGTTTTGTGGAAACGAGATGTTACACATTACACATTTTGTATTATAACTTACAAACATTATGTTTTAAAAGAATGCAAACGTGGAAGCCTTAGTAAAAAATGGGCAGCATTCTTTTTCATGGGAAATTTTATTTGTAGAGGTGTAGCCCAAGGATTTCCTTCCCCCAGAAGAGCACAGAAAACTGTCCAAATGCCTTTGATCAAAAAAGGAAACCAACTTGTAGTAATCCCTGTTAAGCAGAACAGTATTAAGCATATGAGATGTTGAGGTCCATGACGTATATTTTACTCTTTTGATAAAACAATACTCTGGAAGGCCTATGCAAACAGAAGCTACAATATTCTTTATCATAGACTTCAATATTTCACTAACGGTATGTGACTTGCTTTGGCATTGTAGGCTGTAGTTTAATATTTTCAAGAAAAGAAAATATTCAGCTTCAAAGTCTATATTGGTTGTGGTTATTGCCTTTGCTTCAGATTATTTCCAATTTATAAAAAATATTTTTCAAGTAATACATTTTTCCACTGTATTTTAACTACATATCTGCAGATATGGATTCACACATCATCTTTAGACAAAAATATTCACTTTTGATTTATTACCTTCTATAGTGAAAAATATTTTGTAATTACTCTCACTGCTGAAGAGTATCCAAATTCCTTGTCATCTTCTGTCCAGCTTCAGCTATCAACAATTAGAGTTTTTTGTTACAATTCTGCCTGACAGATCAAAAATTCCTGTCAGGTTCCTCAAACAGATGTCTAAAATATTGTGAACAAGTTAAACTTTACCTTCTGTAGGAGATGGCTTTCTTTATGTTAATTATTCCTGTAGTGGTATTTGGTGTTGTTTTTTTTTCCCTCAAGCCCTCAATATATCAATATTCTTTGTGATCATGAATATCAGGAATGGACACATTATTCCCCATGATATTAATTTGGTATCAAATATATAATGAATCTCTTCCCTTATTTCTAAAAAGTTATTCTATATTGGCCCCTACAGATGTTATGAACCTGTTGGACCACGGTACTGTATTAAGAACATGAGCACATCTGGATATTCACCAATAAATCCTTTATGGAGTTGTTCCTCACACAATAATTTTGTCCTACACTTCTAGGTACACAACACTATCCTTGACCATTGAAATGTAACCTGTACTTAACTTTTACACCTGTTCATTTTTCCATCTAAAACTTATGTAATCAGTAATCTGCTACTCTTTGAAAATTTCACCAGTTTGAATGATTTGGTCACTTCCACAACATCAACAACCGTGGTAAAATTGGCATTAGGTATACAAATAAACTCTGCAGGGCCTCATTCATGCACAACCAACTTAAAAAACTGAAATACTTAATTAAAAAATTTTAACGCTTTACTCTTCCATTCTGGGTAGTTGACTAACATCTTAAAATATGCAGGAGTAAGCTAGTTTTCTTTTTCCTGGTCCCAAAATCATATACCGACTTTATCAAGTAACCTGAATGTAGCTGTATGTATTTGTCCATACTGAATTCTTTTTCTCCTATATAATACATAAAACTAGTTTGTTACCTCTTTGAAGAGCAGGACAAGAATTCAACTCTGCCATGTCTGGGCATACAGATTGTCTTAAAGATATCACATAAGTTGTAAAGCTATTGTTAGGAGTATAAAAAAAAGGAAAGAAGTTTTAAATTTTAAGAAGACAATAGTAATAGTAGTGCAGCAATTGTGCAATATTTTCAAAAAGTTGCTATATTATACATTCTTGCACACAATGAAGCCTTTCTTCTCTCTCTGGGCTTTTTGACAACAGAGGTTGGGTAGTCAGAAGGTTACAGAACTCAGAGAAGCTACTTGATAAAAACATTTTTCTGAGGAAGAAGATAAAGGTCAGGTCAGTGGTTCATGTAGGAGACACAGCTTTTACTCAAATAAGGGTTCTCTTCCCATCACAAACCACACACTGAAAACAACAATAACAACAATAATAATAATACTGCCAGCCTTATTGTTACTCCCAAGGGATGACAATGCCTTCTCGGACCTTCTGATGTCAGGTCACTGCTGACTGTAATGGCAATAGTATGAACATTTATATGCAGAGGTCTAAATGTGGAGGGTCTGTCACAAATTCTTTACTTCTTATTTGAATATATTTAGTGTATCACTGTCAGGCTTCTGGCAAAAGTCAGTAGTTTGGGCTGAGAGCATCTTATAACCACCCACAAGCCACCAGAAATGGTGGTTTTGATTACGTACCACTGTAAGCCCTTCAGTAAACATGTTTTTATAATCTTTCAGGATTAGCTTTAATTATCATAGTTACAGAACACCTCTTGGATCACCACTTTGAGAATATCCATCCCCTTTTGGGTGCCTTCTTCAGTTAGTTACGGATAGAATCTTGCGAACCAAACAGTTGTAAAGCAGAATGTTGGCAATAAAAGGATCTGAAAATAGTCATGAGCCCCAGAGAACATTTCTTCTGTCTGTTTTTTTTTTTTTTAATTCTTTATTAGATTTGCCAGACTCTATGCAGAGAACATCTGTGTTAGTGGAGTAGCAGAAATTTCAAAAAACTTACTTATTATCAGTTATGTTTCATGAAATGAAACATAAGGAGGATGTGATCTTCCCCCTGTACTCTGCACTGGTGNTGATTCTGTGAAGATAAGGCTGTGCTTCACTAAGTCTGGAAAAACAGATACAGAGATGGTAGCCTGGTACACTATGTAAAGAATAATGCAGAGATGTCTAAAATGGCATCTCATTGCTGAAGTCAGTCAAAGATTTTACAACAGTATACTTATTAACACTGAGTAGCTGTAAGGACTTGGTTCGAAGCAGGGTTATTTGTTCAGTAGCCAATTTGAGCTCAAAATATGTAAAATGTATGCTGTGATAGAATGTCTTGTTTCCTTCATTGTAGAAATGGCCAGGAGGCTAAAACTTATTAATTAATGTATGAATGGAGACCACTTCTTTTGATTTGTGATTTAAAACAAACAAAAAAAAAAGAATGAAAAAAGTAAGGAAAGCAAAACGTCAAATGTCAATAAGTCAAAAGTAAACTACTGAGGAAATGCAGTTAAAGCTGCAAGATCAACCCACAATTCAGAACACAATAGTTCTCTAATTTCAGCTAGTAATAACCACAGTAAACAGCTTTATATTTTGCAATGTATATCAGGAAATTGCTCGTGTTAACCAAGAATCAGCTATGAAACAGAAATAGAATTGTAAGGAAGCAATCTATAGAGGATAAAGAATAAAAATTCTTCAGGAAAGACCCTTCCCGACATGAAAGATAACAGGAGAGAAGGGAGAAGCAAGGCATACTTATAACATGTACCCCAAGATTTTCCTTTCACATTTATCAAGCAAAAGAAAATAGAGCAGCACACGAGATCATTAGCAAGATGATGAAGACAGACTTTAAGTTACTATAGTAGACCTTTCTTTGTACAAAATTAATTTGGTTGACTCTGCTGCCAAGAGATGTTTGGGAGAGAGCCAAGAGAGTTATGGCAATAAATCAACAGGAAATAAAATAAAGACAAATTGCAGATATTGTCTTGCTTTTTATAGTACAAGTTAATTTCTTATAAATGTTTGAGGTTTTTTACAAAGGAGTATTTCTTTTAAAACTGGCATTGTTCTGAAGGACAGTAGAGGGGACTTAGGTCAGAATAAGCAGGAAAAGGCAAATAAATCTTCTCTCTGTTCAATATAATATCTATATATCTATATCTATCTAAAACCCAAACAAACAATAAAAGAAAGCCCACAAAAACCTCAACCAAACAAATAAAATCCAATTAAAAAACCAAACCAAAAGCCACCTATTCAGCAAACACCAAAACAGCCAAAAGCAAAACAACAAACCACTAAAAACCTTGAGTGAGTGATAATGGAAAGACTAAAATATATATATTTCACTCTGTGGCCAAGTGATGCTTATATTATATTGAATACTGTCAGAAACTAAGCTGAGCTGATACTGGTCAGTTATCAGAAGGAAGAAATTCAGAAAAACCCAAGTACTCCAAGGCATGATGGTTAATGTCAATAGTAGAATTTATAAATTGTGCTCCTCTTTGCAAGATCATGATATTGGGAGGCAAAAAGACCATTAAAACCAGATTTCAGATCAAATTTGAAAAAGAATTAAGAGTACATGCAGTCATCTAGAAGTCATGACAATTCACTGTGTAATGGGTATGTATTCAGGAATGCAAGTAATTATATACTGTCTTTTGTAAAAAGGCATCCCTTTTGTTTCATCCTGAGAATTCATTCTTTCAGAGAATCCACTCTGGCACAGAAGTGTGTACAATTTATATTGTATTATATTACAGAAAAATGGGGCATTTTTAAAGGTAAGGGATGATCCCTGTATATATGCAGCTTTTGAATAATATTAACATCTTCTCATATAATTGTCATATACATACAAGATATGAATTAGTATTATTTTAATCAATAACAAATATTTTCTCATTTGAGAGGATTTTCATTCTATACAACAAACAGAAAGATCAAAGAACCAAGATGCCCATCCTTCCATGTCAAGGAAAGCACATACAAGTAAATGAAATGGATAATTTAAAGTAAAAGTAATATAGATCTCACTTTGCCCTTCCCCTCCCTCCTCCACTCATAAATACACCACACAAGAGAGGTGAGATGCTTAATAGCATGATAAAATGGTACTCCAATAGCAGCCACTTTAGGGAGCTGACTTTCAGCTTCCAGTCAGTCTTTAGGTTGGTCTTATTGCTTAGGTTGTACAGTCAAAAAGTTATTTAGCTGTACACATTATGTTCTGAGTGGGCTGAGTGCATGTAATTTATGACTGTTGCACTTTAATGCATATTTAATAAAGCTGCAGACATTTATACACCAAATCAACTGTGTCAATTTTGTTTGCTTTGGGAGGATGGAGATGTCCCACGGCAATGCTGACACTTCTAGTGAGAGATTTAAATTGTAAGACATTTCGTTTGAGAGGAGAGCACTTTTAATATACTGTAGCTTGATACAGCAAAAATAATCAGCAAGGGCTGACAAACAGATACAGGGAATAAGAGAAATAAGATACATCTTGTAAAGAGTCTCACCTTTTGCTTTCAGACAAAAAGAAGGAAATTAGATACAGGCTGGCTCTGAAAACCCCCAACCAACAACTAAAGCTGATGATTAAATTTCATTTCACCTCAGATTTTAAGGGGAGAAGGAGATGAGATGGAAAACAGGGAAAGGAGGTTAATCTGTGTAAATAAGCACTGTCTACAGATGTTCTGAGCATCATTTCTTTTTTCCAAAGACTGCTACATAAATAAAAGTGACTTTTCTTCTCTGCCATCGAGATCCACTGCAGAAGCAGACTCCCGATTGCTGTTCCTATATCTAGATACAGAGGTAAATTGTTTCATTTTTTTAATTATATGAAAAACATGATTTGCAATATTAATTGCAGTTTTAATCTGAGATATCTGTACCCATTATAAGAATACACATTTGCATTTCATCTCCTCATACTTTTCAGTCAAATCAATCAACTATCAGAGCAACAGTGTTAGTTGACTTAGTTCATAAGGGCTTGCTTTTTAACCAGCTGTACATGGAAGATGTCTTTCACCCAGTAAAGAAGCTTGGACTGAAGCTAGTTGTTTTTTTGAAGGGTAGATTTGGACTGCAGTCCTTGTACTGACAGTGCTTCATAGCCAAGTCTCAATACAGCTAATAGCCTGGAGGTCTGCAAGGCAAATTTTAAAAGACCATGCTAAGTTGCATACTGCTGCAGTTATACAGCTAGCAGTAGCCAATGCAGTCGACTTGAAGATGTGTGGGTATGTCAGAGCAGTGATTTCAGGGCAGGCATATCCTCAAATGTCCAGATTTTGCCCATGTTTGATGGTATCAATATTGCTGCTGAATCAGGTTTCGTATCTGAACCTGAACATATGTTTACAGATTTACTTCTTTTGTAGTAGATGTGAACTGCTCTGCTGGGTAACAAGACAAATAGTGACATATATATGTATATATGCATTGTATTTGACATTGAGGCTAAAATCTGAACTAACCAACACAGCTGAGAGGTGTTAAAACGGTAAAATCCTTCTCAGACAACAATGCACTGAGACGTAAGCAATATATATTCTACAATGACTAATGATAAAAAATATGGTCCTAATTGAAATGATGAACTATAGCACTCAAGAAAAATGTGTCAGGACATTTGTACTCTTTTGCAAAAAATCTAAGATACAGAACCATTTAAATTGGAAGATTTTATTCTTCGAAGAACACCAAGAACGGGAACATAGGAGACAAAAACTGACTCTAGGAAGGCTGAGGGAACTTAGTTACTCATGTCAACACATCAGGATTTGAGTTGGTATGAGTAATTTCCTCCTACATACCTGATTGTTGTTATTCTTTCTAAGTAAACTCACTACTTGTACAAATGATGTCATTTCACAGTGTTCGTATGCACAGTATGCATCACATTTATTATTCTCAAAACTTAGGTTTATGATAGAAAATTATTATTCCACATGTGCAGTTTAAAGACAGAGGGATCATTGTCTTTCAGTCAGGAAATCAGACTCCTCTGGAGCCTCATGGTTCATAATGGGACACAAAGCTTGAAAGCAGGTATGTGTGCTAATTAATCTGTGTGTCTAAACAGGTAAGAGTGAAATACCCTGATTTTCTTGAATTTCATGTTATATCTCCATTCTTTTTTTTTTTCCAACTGAGTTTCCAGACTTCTTTCTTGTCCTCCTTACAAATATCATTTAAAATGTTCAGTAAAATTGTTTTAGATTTTTTTTAAAACTTGTTCTTTTAAATAATTTCTACCTTTCCTTTCCACCAAGTGCTAAGGCTTTCCATCATTGCACAGAAAGAAAATATATTAATACAAACTAGATAAGGACTACAAAATTTACCCTGCATGTATGCAGTGTTTTCCAATCTAAGAAGCAAAAAAATGTGATTGAAAACCTCATGTGAAATAAGTTTTTTTGGAGATAGGTTACTTTTTGCTATAGCATCAGAGTAGAGCACAGTATGTGACAAACTGCCAATCCTGATAGCATGATTTATTCCTGCTCATCTGATGTCACCATCTCTACCCTCATTGTGGATGATTACAGTATGAAATCATTTAAGGCTACAAAAGCCTGCTAAATGAATACTATTCAGTCCAGCAGCTCAAGGGTGTAAAAAAAAATACACTATATCAACTGTTATCTATTCTACTGGATATATTTAAATTGGACCTTGGGATGACCATTTATTACACTGCATGTTATAGGTTCCCCAAAATAAATGACTTTTTGACACAAACTTTCCGGCTTTCTAAATCCAGCTTCCACACTGCTGGAGGCTAGAAATTTCATCTAAATACTATTGAATTTCAGCACAACATTAGCATGCAGAGATATTTACAATAACACAGCCATTACAACTCAATCAAAAGCTGATTTCAGCCAGAATTATGCAGAATTAAATCTTGCAGGATTCAAATTATTAAAAATCAGAGACTCAATAAAGTGTGGTCTAGAAGTCCCATTTATCAAGGGAGTATAAGTGCCTCTACAGTTATAGTGACTTTTTCATATATATTCTGCAAGAATTTGCATGCATTTTAAAAGATCTGAGTTTAATTCTTATAGAATTCAAATAACTATACTATATTTATATGGCAATAGGAGCCAACTCAAAATCATTTCTTTATGTTTTCCTTTCTACATATCACATTTTAATACATTAGGGTTTTTCTTCTGGTTCCCACTGGGTAGAAAAATGCTAAGCAAAAATATGAGAAATGTATGTAAGTTTAGTTCTAATAAAAGCTGAATCAGTATACCATAAAAAGTAGCTAGGATTAATACAAAGCAACGATTAAAAAGAATATTACTATGCATATAATGTACTGAAAGTAATCTCTCACTTATTATAGTTGACCAGAGTGACGGTTTCAAAATTCTGTATATTTATTTTGGCTTTTTTTTACAACTCATCGAATACAAGAAAAGATGGAATCTGGTTCTCAAAAGTAAGGCACACTTCACACCATATACTTTACTTATCCCTATTCTCTTTCCCATTTCCACCCAAATCTTCAAAGAAAATATCCCATAATTAATTTCAGGATTTTTCATTGACAATGTGTGATGGAGAGAGTCCTGGCACTTGTCTCACTGTTAATCCTTTTCATCACTTGATTGTCTCCAAACCACAGCATGAAGATCCTAATCCTTGTCTCCAATGTTCACGTGTAAACCCAGAGTCTGACTTGACCTTTATAATATGAAGGTAAGAAGTCAAGGAATGGATCTTCGGCCAAAGACTTCACCACTTATTTTACACCAACTGAACATTTAGTTAAAGAACAGTAATATCAACCTAAAAAAAAAAAAGGTATCAATTTCCCCTGGTTTTACTCCTCCTTTCGAAATTGTAAACTGCATTTCTGAGTACATTCTATTAAACAGATGTAATGAAATAATCATATACAAAAGCTAATTGCTCAGTCTGAAAACTTCTTTAATTTAAGAGATTATTAAGAATTACCAGTGTCAGCAATGAATTACAAGTTTTAATTCCTGTCTCATGCCCCATTTTCACAGTAATAAAAATAGTTTAAATAACATAATATATAACACTACATTATATACTAGTGCCAAAAGAAAATATCCCAATCATCTTTGCAACAGGGATAACCCTTGATCACAGAGAACTTTCCTAGGGATCAAATGAACTGAGTTGCCTTCTTCCTAGCTTAAGTTGCAAAGGATAAGGCAAGCTGATGTTAAAAGTTACTGACTAAAGCAGCATCCATAACACTCTAGACAGGACAAGCATAATCATGGACCCACTTTCTTGAAACTCTCTTCTGTAGTACCTGTCTTTTATCCTGTTGCAGACATTATGAACACACAAATGGTCTCTAGGCTCTGTATTTGTGAACCCAGATGTCATCAGCTTTGCTGCTTTTATGGAACCAGTTTATCCACTTTCATCATCACACAATAGTTTCATCACATACAGTGCAACTATTGCAATTTACATGAAGATATGCTCTCAGGTTTGCTGCTGTCTTGACTGGAGAGGGAAGATCTGGTTTCAATTTCCCATATTCTAACTTTAATGTCATTCTTATTTAAGATTAATTTCAAATTGACCAATAATTCTTTAAGTAAACAGCTCAAAATTAAAAGGAAATAAGCTCAGTCAGCAGTAAGAACAATCCAACAGCTAAACCACCACTAAGAAAAGGTGTTAAAACACCATCTGTAGATATATTTAAAAAGGGATTATAGGACATACTGAAGATTAGATGATCTAACATCTCCTTTAAACGTAATCTCTATGATTCTATTGTTCAATTGGCTTAACAAAGTACAACTACATTAAAGGCAGTCAAATAAAGTCCAATAGTGAAGATTTTCTCAGGCAAAATTGTCAATGGCTGAACAAGGAGCAGTTATAAGGTAGTCACCAACAATTTGATCTTTTACTTATGATACACAAGCCTAAAACTATGTATCACAGTATCACAATATGTCAGGGGTTGGAAGGGACCTAGAAAGATCATCTAGTCCAACCCCCCTGCCAGAGCAGGATCACCTAGACCAGGTCACACAGGAATGCGTCCAGGCAGCTCTTGAATGTCTCCAGAGAAGGAGACTCCACAGCCCTCCTGGGCAGCCTGTTCCAGTGCTCTGTCACCCTTACTGTAAAGAAATTCTTCCTAATGTTAATACCAAACTTCCTTGATCCAACTTGCTCCCATTCCCTCTGTCCTAACATTGAATGATATTGAGAAGAGCCTGGCTCTCTCCTCCTGACATTCACCCTTAACATATTGGTAGATATTAATGAGGTCCCCTCTCAGTCTCCTCTTCTCCAGGCTGGAGAGACCCAGCTCTCTCAGCCTGTCCTCATAGGGCAGATGCTCCACTCCTTTAA